>PVIU01006741.1:0-82548 GCA_004026605.1 Ondatra zibethicus
TTTTTTTTTTTTTTTTTTTTTTTTTTTGCAGGGGGAGTTTGGTTTTTCAAGACAGGGTTTCTCTGTGTAACAGTCCTGGCTGTCCTGGAACTTGCTTTGTAGATCAGGCCAACCTCAGACTCACTGAGATCCGCCTGCCTCTGCCTCCCAAGTGCTGGGATTAAAAACATGCACCACCAATGCCCAACGCTCCCTCTAATTCTTACAGGATGACATCTTTAAAGGACTCGTGGGACATCCCATCTATCTCTCAATTGGACCCATGATAATTTCTCAGTGTATGAATAGCGAAGATGGTTGGAAGGTAGCATAGGTGTCCCTTATCTGTACTGACCTGTTTTCTTCTGATGTGTTCCAAGGACAAGATGGAAAGAGGAGACCCAAGGGAGAGGAAGTAAGGAGTGATATTGATGACAACAGTAAAATAGTTTATAGTACCTCTCAAAGACTACTCTGGGCTTTATGGTCTCAAGGGTCGGTTTGGGGGTCAGACTCCTTAGGTCATAGTCTAGATAAGCATCATCCATATTCTGAGTCCTTACTAAACCTCTTTTTTTTAATGGTAGATTTGAAGTTGTAGTAAACCTCTTACCTTTATCTGTGATAGTAGATTAATAACAGTGGCTCCTAAGGGTGACAAGAAGATGAAGTGAGACAAGGTTGGGACATGGAGTTCTGTGCTGGGAAGGCAAGATCAAGCCAGGGTCAGAGCTCTGTGCTAGAGTACCTGCCCAGCACGCCCAGCACATATGATGCTCAAGAGCCAATCCCCAGTACTGGCAAAAAAAAATACAAAAAACATGAGCCCCATCAAGTTGCCAGTGGCCAAGTGTGTCCTGTGTGCAGTGTGTCTCGTTATCATTTCTTTCCGGAGGGATGAAGGACTTTCCCTTTCATCTTAGGTGAACCACCAGGTGGGAAGGTAGCGAAGTGGTTTCAGAATAGTCTTATATTCCCACACGGGGATAACATCAGGCATCCTTCCTTGGGGGATATCTTAGCAGGAGGTCATGTAAAAGGAGGGAACTGTGCAACATCCTCCCTGGAGCCCACGGCTGTCTTTTCCTCAAAGACCTTCTGCAGTGCTTCTTTCAGAGACTTCCGTCTCGTCTTCCTGCTCAGACTGCCTACCACAACGTAGACAACTGGGTTGATGCTGCAGTTGATGGTGGACAGCATGGTCAGGTAAGGGAGGGATTTCCAGACAGACTCATCTGTTGAGTTGGAATAGTAGCCGATGATAAGCAACACCTTCATGGGCATGGCGAAGACGAGAAACAGGATGACCGTGGCCATGATAATCACGTAGAGCTTGGCGGGTTGGCGTGGCTTCAGGTTACAGCAGACCTGGAGGAAGAGGATTAGATTGGAGAAGACCATGAGGGGCACAAAGACTAGGAATGTCAAGATACAGGAAAATATGTACACGTAACGGCATTCTGGGAATCGGGGCTTCACTTCCAGGATGCAGAAGAAGTTTTCCAACCCAGACACGAGCACAGAGAGGGCCCACAGCAGCGCACAGGCCACAGCAGACTGGTGCTTTGGACGCCGGCACTGGTACCAGATCGGGTAAAGCACGGAGAGGCATCGTTCCACGCTGATGGCTGTGAGGAGGTGTAGGCCCGTGTTGTAGCCAAAGATCATGAGGAAGATGGCATAGCTCAGCAAGGTGACGTCATGGATGTGGAAGGTGTTCACTAGCTGAATGACGGACGAACAGAGGAGAACCATGAAGTCGGCAATGGCGAGATGCAGGAGGTAGATGGTGAATGGCTTCCTCTTGACACAGAAGATGAGGAACCATATCAAAAGTCCGTTCCCAGTCAGGCCCAGCATACAAATCACCAGGGAGACAGAAATATAGCTATAGTCAACTACTTGCTTTGAAGACCAGGTGGTTTCATTTAGGGATTCGTTTCCGGTGTATTGTGTGGATTCCAGAGGACAAAAGGTCGTTGCCAGTGGCTCCATTCTTGGGAAATGTCTTTCTCTATGGTCTCCTGTGGACACAAATGGAAGACAGTGATAGCTGTCATCTCCTCAGCGTCTGAAGATGGTTTTATATCACTGGGAAGGCTCTCTCCCACGTGAGGGATGAGGTAAGCCAGAGTGCCCTGCTGTGTCTCCTCACCTTCTGTATCTCCTGCCCCATTCTCCCCTTTGGTTTTCCACCCAACAGACCAAAATGTCTAAATCCCCTCCACTAACACCAGGACTAATTTCCAACCTTGGTCCCAGATACTGGCATCCACAACAATTCTTCATTTTTCCTGGCTCTATGGGTTAGCACACTGTGTTTCTTACTTCTAAGAGTTCTCGAACTAGGTGACAGAATCAGGAACAGGTTTTTTGTTTTTGTTTTTTTTTTCTTAAAGATACATGAACTACACCAATGACGAAGAAACTGTGGCTGTGGAGATTGTCCAGAAAAATGTTTGCGCAAGCATGAGGACCTGGGTGTAGATCTTCAGCATCCACATAAAAATCTGGGCATGGTGCTGGGCGGTGGTGGCCCATGCCTTTAATCCCAGCACTTGGGAGGCAGAGGCAGGTGGATCTCTGTGAGTTCGAGACCAGCCTGGTCTACAGAGCTAGTTCCAGGACAGGCTCCAAAGCCACAGAGAAACCCTGTCTCGAAAAACCAAAAAATAACAACAACAACAACAACAAAAACTGAGATGGAGAGGTGATTGAGGGAGACGCCTAATATTGTCCTCTGTCACACATAGGGGCCTGCATAGGCAAGAACCCACACACACATGCACACCACCACACACCCTGACATACACACAGAAAGTGGAAAAGAGAGAGACAAGAGACACAGAGCAAATGAGAGAAAGAGACAGAGAGAGAGAGACAGTGAGCACAAGTACAGCACAGGTAGAATTTTGTTGATTTTTCCTGCCACATCTCTCTTTAGCCGTCTCCTGTTCCCATGTCTCAGTCTGCAGTTTGTAGCCATACACTTCTACCAATTCACTGGTAAACACAGCTAATGGACAGTCTTATGTTTCTCTCTTGGACATAGATGTCATTCCCTTGGGTTCGAGGAGGAGACAACCTTGTCATGTATGGGAAAGGTGGCAGGGGCTAGACTGAGGAGGAGTTTCTGTCGAGCTGGGGCCCACAGAGGAGAAGGCTATCGAGAGCGGACAGTCATTCAGGACTGTTATCTCCAACCCCGGGACAGCTTGGGTCTCCAAGTGCAGTTAGGTGCTGTGGCTGCTTAATTCCCATTTCTTCCTTCCTCAGTGTTCCCTATTGCCCAAAGCATGCCCTCATCACCACCAGCTGAAGCATGGGAGCGATTCAGGAAGCACTGGCAGAGGGAGGACATCCTGGGTTGCTCTTTATAGACTCAACCATAAAGGACAGCAGTCTCTTAGACACTGTTCTCTCTCTCTCTCTCTCTCTCTCTCTCTCTCTCTCTCTCTCTCTCTCTCCCTCTCCCTATCTATCATCTATCTATCATAGTTTTTTGAGTCAAGGTTTCTCTGTATAACAGCTCTGGCTGTTCTAAGACTTGCTTTGTAGGTCATCCTGGCCTCAAAGTCACAGAGATCCGCCTGCCTCTGCTGGGATTAAAGGTGTTCGCCACCACTGCCCAGATAGACACTGTTTTAAAAGATGCTTTTTCAGTCTCCCCTAGCAACTCAGAATGCATATTTCTGGAGACTCAGCAGGACTTCTCAAAGCAGTCAGTAGATTATGACTTAACCCACGTGATAACGGGTTTTGCCATTGTGGAATTCCTGTTGGGACTCCATTCTTTCTCTGGTCTCCAGCTCTCAAACATGTGTGGGATCTCCACAGTGGTGTTTCTTTGTACACAGCGACTGATGGCTGACTGCCCCCTAAAGAGCTTCAGGATGGAGTTGGTCTCTGGAAGGTCCAGTGTTCAACCTGTAGGGAAGGAGAGGACCTGTTGGATGTTGAGATGACCACCAGTGGACAGTGATCATGTCTGTCTTAGAGTCTCCGTAGCTCCTCCCCCAAAAACAGGGTTCCGAGAGCTTCCAGGAGACAGATGTGGAGATTCCTGAGGTGGGGGCAGAGAGGGCATGGAAGCCGTGTCCCTCCACTGTCCTCATTTCATACCTGTCCATCTATAGCCATCGTGACAACCTTTGCAACTCACTGCTATGGTTTCCCACTGAATTCTACAATCTGTTAGGGCAATGAATTGAACCCACGGAACCCTGACTTATGCTCGTGGGTCAGAAGCACAGGTGA
This sequence comes from Ondatra zibethicus, assembly GCA_004026605.1. NCBI lineage: Eukaryota > Metazoa > Chordata > Mammalia > Rodentia > Cricetidae > Ondatra > Ondatra zibethicus. The sequence continues at coordinate 4,237 of PVIU01006741.1, forward strand.
AGTGGCTGGGACTTGTGGTCAGTGTCTGAAGAGTGGGCAGAGCTGTGGGCGTGGACTCTGAGTGCCGGGAGTCAGATCTCTATCTCTTCCTTGGGATGGGTTGCTTCAACACTTACTCATGAGGAACTGAGAAACTTTGAGTTAGAAAAGCATAACAGACATGAACACTGGCTTTGGGCTCAGATTTGGGATTAAAATTCCATCTCCAGGACAGGATTATCTGATCTTGGGTGGGTTTCATTCTGTAAACCTGTCTCCCTGTCTGCAACATGGAGATGGTAATAGGAGCATTTTCCATCGTTACTGAGAAAATCAACTGATGTCCTCCTCCTGGTTTTTGTCCCTTTGGCGTGTGTGTGTGTGTGTGTGTGTGTGTGTGTGTAGGTTGACATCAGTGTCTTCCCCATTGCTCTCTATTTTATCTACTGAGGGAGAGCATACTGATTACAGGGTTTTGTCAACTTGACACAAACTGGAGTCATCCAGGAAGAGGGAAGCTCAGTTGGGAAACCGACTCCATCAGATTGCCTGTAGGCAAGTCTGTAGGATGTTTTCTTGATGGATGACTGATGTGGGAGGGACCATCCCACGGTGGGTGGTGAAGTTTCTGAGCAGGTGGTCCTGGGAAGTAGAAGAAAGAGAACTGACCAAGAGCGTACAAACAAGCCAGTAAGCCAGCAAGCCAGCATTCCTCCATGGCTTCTGCTTCAGTTCCCAACTCCAGGTTCCTGCCTTGAGTTCCTGCCCTGTACACCGTAAGAGGAAACAAACCCTTTCCTTCCTATGTTGTGTAGTGGGAGACTGCTCATTCATTCCCTGGCCACCCAGACCCGAAAAATCACACAGAAACTAAATTAATTACAACACTGTTTGGCCAATGACTCAGGCATATTTCTAGCTACCTCTTACATCTTGAATTAACTCATTTCTATTAATCTGTGTATCGCCACAAGGCTGTGGCTTACCAGGTAAGGTTCTGGCTGACATCTTTCTCCTTTGGCAGCTACAGAGTTGTCTCTGTGACCCTGCTTACTCTCTCTCTGTATCTGTTTGGTTTTCCTGCCTAGCTCTATTCTGCCCTTCCATAGTCTGGAACAGCTTCTTTATTAACCAATGATAATAAAACACATTCAAAGCATACAGAGGGGAATCCCACATCATTGTTGCTCTTGGTTATGGTCGCTATCACAATAATTGAAAACAAACCAGGTCACAGGATCTCACTGAACCTGGACCTCCACAATCCAGCCAGCTGCACCAGGGATCCTGTCTTTGCCTCACCGGCACTGAGATTTTAGGCAGCCACCGCACTTTCCCAGATATTAAATGGCTTCTGGGACTCCAAACGCTGGTCCTCACATTTGCAGGCAAGTGCTTTATACACAGAGCCATCTCTGCAGCCCTAGATTTCATTCTTTAAAATACTTGTATTCTCGGTGCTTGGCACAGAGTGCAGACGTGCAGGTCACCTGAGTGGCCGTCTCCAGGACTAAGGCTGTGGCTCAGTTGGTAGAGTGCTTGCTTATCTCTCACGATGCCCTGGGTTCGAGCTCCTGCACCACACAAACTGGCTGTTGTGTTTTATACCTGTAATCTCAGTACTCAGGAGGTGGGGCAGGGGAATCAGAAGTCAGTGTCATGCTCGGGTGTCAAGAGACCAAGCAGCTGTGTGCAGTATCAAAGCAGTCAACATTCTAGAATAGAGAGGGGAGAGGCTCACAAACCAGCACCCCTCACTGAAGAGCCAGTGACCATGGATGACTGCTGGAGGAGGGAGAGCCACCTTTCTTTAAGGTCAGCTATGCTCCAGTGGGTGGCCTCACACCCACACGGACAGCTCAGACTGGACTCAGTGTGTCACTTAAACAAAGGACACAAAGCTGGGAGGGGGGTTGGACCTGAAGGACCTGAAGGGCAGAGGTGGGGTAAGCATGATAAAATTATACTGCATGCATGCAAAATTCTCAAACAAGAATAGAAATATTTTTAAAAGTTTTTTGAAGCAGCATAGGCGAGAACTTGAACAGTGAAGCTTTTTGCTGTATTGATAATTTTTCTCAAATAAAACAAAATTCGCTAACCTGATGGTGGGGGCAGGGAAGACACGAGAAAGTTTTAACTGGACGAATTAGGGCTTAGCAAGTGGGTCCAGTCTCGATATTTTGTTTCTTCTTGGGCAGAATATTCTAATGTTCTGCATGCTTGGCTCACATTCTCTACTCGTGAAAATTGGGGTCCTTGCTGGCCCGCAAACGTGCATTGATCTTGTCTGTGGCTCCTATTGGTCTTCTCCAGTTTGGCCTCTCAAAGGCTGGTCCCAATACAGCTGAGTACAGACCCTTCCCACTCAAACCCCACTCCTCCCTTCTCCTCCTCTCCACTAAGTCCCCTGTCACAACCTTCTGTCTGAGGGCCTAGGGTAAGAGCAGAATCAGGGGGGTGGGGGGCAGGAAGATCCCACAGGGTGTCCTCGTCATAGACCAGGAACCACCAGGGAAGACACTTGCAGCAGCCTGCCTGGAGCCGAGTGCTAAGGGCGGAGAAGCTGGCTATGCTACACAGACGTCTGAACAAATAAGGGAATGGGTCTGACTGTGTAGCCTTGTCCAAACTGACCATTCTGCCTGGATCTAAGCGTATCAGTACACAAAAAGGAACTTACTCCAATTGTATGTCTTAATATTCTGGTCATAGGAGCAAAGCATAATTTAAGAGAAAAGTAGAGCCAGGTGGTGGTGGCACAGGCCTTAAATTCCAGCACTGGGGAGGTAGAGGCAGGTGGATCTATGTGACTTCAAGGAACTCTACAGAGTTCCAGGACAACCCTGTCTCAAAAAATCAAAAGACCAAAGAGAGAGAGAATGCTGAGAATGCTGGAATTCTAATCCCACGGCTCCTGGCAAGAGAGAGACAGAGACAGAGAGAGACAGAGACAGAGAGACAGAGAGAGACAGAGACAGAGAGACAGAAAGTAGACTTGAGAGCAGAACAAATAAGTACAATTATACTAAGCATTCTGATTGGCTGATTCCATATGATTGCTAAAGAACTCAGTAAGGTTGGAGGCCATCGTCATTTAATATGTAGGGTTCTGTGGCCCTACCTCAGTTCCCTAACCTGCTACCAATACCATTTCCTGTAGACAGGTGCTCTTGAACCTCCTGTCTGGATGCGGATATGTCTACCTCAGTCAACACTGTCTGTAGCTATCCCTGGGAGTTCTCACTGCGGGAGGAGGCAGGAGGGCACAGCAGGGAAGGGCATTCCAGGGCGAAGCTGAGCTCATCTTCAGAGTGGGCAGAGTCTGCCGAACCTGCTACCACAGCCCCGCGTGCCCTTTGCAAGCTTCCCTCACCCTATTCTGGATCTATAGCCTGGTGTCCAGAACACGTTATATTGGTCTTTTCTAATGATTTCTCTCAGCCGCTCATCTTGGCTCTCAGATCCAGTCACTCAAACAAGCTCCGCGGGAGTTCAGTGTGCTCATATCTGTATGACGATATCCTGGTAGGAGACCACAAAATAGAACAGAACGGCGTTTTATTTCTGGGGCCGTTTCAGTGTTCCAAGCCAAGTGTCACTCAGTGGGCGTGCAGACCCAGTACCCTGCATGCTGTGCACGCACCTGTGAGCACGCCCACGTGTATATGGGACACGATTATTAGGTGACCTTTAAACTTTTTGCACTGCTCTTAGGGGAGCCTCTGTGGTTGCAGGCAAATCAGAAGACCCCTCTTTCAAACGACATCCAGCCCCGAGGTGGCCCTTGGGAGCTTCTCCGAACAGACTCTCTTTCTTCCCACCGTGGCCCTCTTTGCAGAGGCCTGGGGAGGAGGAAGGCTCCCTGTATACTCAGTCAGAGAGATCTTTCTGGAAGGGACAAGGGGGAGCACTCACGGTCAGCCGGTGGGAAGCCACTTTGGTGATCTTTCGCTCTTCCCTTAGGGCTTGATATTTCTGCTGGTTCACAGGCTCTGTCCAGCAGACAAGAAGGTTCTGGAAGGCTGAAAGAGCCCACACCAGTCTGGCACCAGTCTGTTCTCAGGGTCTTATTTTGGACTCATATCTGGCCAGTGAAATTTAGATTCCTGCTGGCAAGCCCCGAGGGCAGAGGGCGGGGCCAGTGTTCCTCTGAGACCTGTCAGTCAAACCAATGATCACTGGACACTCTTGGTAGTTTGAATCAGGTCCTGGCTAATGGGAAACTATCCGGATCTGTCCCAATAGGAGCCTGACATTCCATCACTTATAGGTTGTTAGTGAGCTGGAAGCCGCGCCCCAGCGCTATGGTTGTAGAGCCTAAGGTCCCTTTCACTTCCGCTTCCTGTATCTCTGCTCTCCACACAGCGGGGAAGGCAAGCCTGCAGGCACCAGCTCTCAGCCCACCAGCCAGGACAGGTACCATGGGGGTTTCTCAGTTTATTCCCGCTCAGATAATGACCCTTCCCACCTCTCTGTTACAGACGATGGCCAGAAGACATGATGATCGGGGCTACATGTGGGGAGGTGGGCCATAGAATAAAAAGTGCTGTTGCCAGGGTAATGCTGGCTAGGGAGTGGAGCGTGGAGATGCTGGCCCTGTCCCAGACTGTGTGTCCTTTCTTGAGGCTGTAGCGGCTTCCCGTTTTCCTGAGATATGAAGAAGGAGGAAGGAAAGAGGCTTTGAGGAAAGATGGCGGTGCTAGCTAGCTCTAGCAGCTAGTGTGTGCACACGTGTGTGTCATGGCACACATGTGCACTCGGAACAGCTTTTAGGAGTTGTTCTCTTCTACCATGTGGGTCCCAGCGATCAAACTCAGGTTGTCAGGCTTGGTGGCAAGTGCCTCTTGGCTGAGTCATCTTGCCTGTCCTACTTGAGGATTCTTTTAAAAAGTCGATGGTATTTGTGGACGAATCCACCCTCCACATGAGTTACAGCCTTTGTGCTCCCTCCTCCTCAAGTGGGGGGAAACTGACTCCATTCTAGTTAACACTATGTGGCAAAGCTGATGGGACCTTGTTCCAATGCTCTCTGAGTTTGTTGGCTCATGGACAAGGTCTCCTATGGACAAGTTCACCTTGAATTACCTGATTCTCCTGCCTCCACTTCTTAGGTATTGGGATCACAAATGTGTGCCACCATGCCCAGATTCTACTCTCACGGTTGTTCTTTTGCTTTGAGATATTTTCTTGAAGTTGGAGTCCTTCTGACTCAGCCTCCCCAGCCCTGGAATTAACTTCCATTATACCCAACCCCCAGGACTAGCTTCAGTCAGCTATGCAAGATACGGAGACATGGGGATGACTGTCATGAAGGAAGACACTTATTTCACAGTCCTCAGAAGCAGGTAAGGAAGGGACGCAGCCACAGGCCCCACAGAAAGTACTGCAGTTGGTCAGCAGACAAAAAGAAAGTAGACTGTGGGTAAGCCTTTACTGTGGGTCAGAGGTCACCACTTGCAGCTCCTGGCATTTCAGGCCTCTCTTTAAAATGTGTAGTGATAATGAGAATAATAGTAATTGTAATACCAATAATTCTCATTATCTGTATATGCATGTATGTGTTCTTATGTGTGTTTAAGTGTGTGTGTGTGGACAGAGAACAGCTTTCAGAAGTTGGTTCTCTCCTGCCAGCATGAGTTCTGGGGCTTACGCTCAGGTCCAGGCTTGCTCGGACACCTTTTTACTCTACTCGAGTCATCTCGCTGGCCTGCCCCCCCCCACCTTTCTATGAGGTTCTTTTGGACCAAAGTGCAAGTTTTTCTAATTTCCCCATCAAGCCTTGGCCCATTATTCTTACTATAAATTTGGCTAAATGCAACCAGAAATATCTATATCACTATTTGTGCTTTCTTAAAATTCTCTTTGCCAAATAAACTAATTTGTCATCTTTTCCTTTCTTTCTTTCTTTCTTTCTTATTTATTTATTTATTTATTTATTTATTTATTTTGTTTTTCTAGACAGGATTCCTCTGTGTAGCTATGAAGCTTGTCCTGGAACTCACTCTGTAGACCAGGCTGGTCTTGAACTCACAGAGATCTGTAGTCGGAGGCTGCTTGTTCGTTTCTCAGCTGCCCAGACCCGAAATAATCACACTGAAACTATATTAATTAAAACACTGCTTGGCCTATTACCTTGTACATATTCCTAGCTAGCTCTTATAGCTTAAATTAACCCATTTCTATTAATCTGTGTATTGCCACGTGGTTGTGGTCTCCTGGTAAGGTTCTGTCTGGCATCCAGCGTCTGTCTCCTGCAGCAACTACATGGCTTCTCACTGACTCTGCCTTCTTTCTCCCAGCATTCAGTTCAGTTTTCTCCACCTAGCTCTGTTCTGCCCTGACACAGGCCACAGCAGCTTCTTTATTAACCAATGATAATAAAACATATTCATAGCATGCAGAGGGGAATCCCACATGAGAGATCTGCCTGCCTCTGCCTCCTGAGTGCTGAGATTAAAAGCATGCACCACCACCACCCAGCCTAATTTGTCATCTTTAAATTCAGCCTCATTGAAACCAAGGGCATGGACAAAATGTAGACAAGCTGCTGGCCCAAATGTAACACAGATGGTCTCCAGCCTGGCTCTCAAAAGAGTACATTCCCATCTCACCCTTGTGAGCATGGTCTGCTGTGTATATTCCTTTCAGAGTTTGGATCTTTCAAACTCACATCCTAATCACCTATTAAGTTCCACTAGCAGGATTCTAGGCTTTCTCTAACTTGCATCTCCAAATCTTCCTAAATGTCCACCCCTCACCAGTTTCAAAGACTTGCACCACACACAGCAATGAGAAGTCTTGGCGATGACCCCTCTCAGTGGCAATGTTTTCTGCAGCCTTCCTTTGCAGTGACAGAATAACTGAGACAATACAATCATAGGAAGGAAGGTGCCTTTGGCTCATGGTTTCAGCGGTTTCAGCCTATGGTCACTTGTCTATAATGTTTTGGGACCCAGCATATGACAGATCACCATGGCAGGGAGCAAACATGCCCATCCAAGAAGCAGGACAGTGAGGCAAGGGGACCAGTGATACATACTTGAAATTTCAAGAGCACACCCCTGGGGACCTTTGTCATCTGAGCCTCACTCTTAAAGTTCCTACCATCTTCAAACAGTTCCACCAGCTTGGAAATGAGCCTTCAATGTGTGAGCCTCGGGGGACATCCCATATCCAAGCTATAACAAGAGCTAAAAATCTCACGTTGCAGTCATACCCTATCCCTTGTCACCCTCCAATTCTATCATCATTATTGACAGGTGTAACATATCTCCAGAACTTAGTAGGCCTCCATTCCTTAGCACAACAGACTCCATGATGGAAATACTATTCAGGCTGTAGCACGTAGACAGCACCACCTGCCAAAAGTAAAACGAAGGCCATAGAAGTCCATAGTTCTGGGAAAGTCTCTGAAAGTACTAACCTTGCTTTCTGCCTTCTGTAGTTTTGCTTCTGGCTAACTGTTCTTGTTAACGGAAACATGTCAACCGAGGATATGGTTTTTGAGCTTAAAATGTCACCTTGAAAAAGGTTTATGGCTACACCAAACATCCAGTATAGTCCCCCACCAGCTAGTAAGGATTTTCTATCGACTCAAACAGTCCTCCCTGGTGAATACCCCACAACAGCAGGGTTTTATTCTGGAGCCCAGGCTGGCCTGTGGCTCACTATGTAGTCCAGAATACCTGAACTAACAGCAATTCTGTTGCAGACTCTAGATTATAGGCATAGAGCAACACAAGTGTGCAAATCCCACTATTTGTTTTGTTATTTTATGTTTTGAGATAGAGTCTTATGCAGCCCAGGGGGCCTCAAACTCACTATGCAGACAAGGACCACCTTGAACTTCTCATCCTCCTGACTGCTCCTCCTGAGTACTAGGATTACAGACATACATGGCCATGCTCAGTTTTATGCAGTCAGTGCTAGCGGTGGATGGAGCCCAGGCCGTCACGCCTGCTAAGCGAGCATGCTACCCACTGAACCAATCTCTAGTCCCAATTCTACTTCTTAAGAACAGAAACTAGGGGCTGGAGAGATGGCTCAGTGGTTAAGAGCATTGCCTGCTCTTCCAAAGGTCCTGAGTTCAATTCCCAGCAACCACATGGTGGCTCACAACCATCTGTAATGAGGTCTGGTGCCCTCTTCTGGCCTGCAGACATACACACAGACAGAACATTGTATACATAAAAAAAAAAAAAGAACAGAAACTATAGCTTACTCAAGAGTTCAGGACTTGCCGGGCGGTGGTGGCACACGCCTTTAATCCCAGCATTCAGGAGGCAGAGGCAGGCGGATCTTTGTGAGTTCGAGGCCAGCCTGGTCTACAAGAGCTAGTTCCAGGACAGGCTCCAAAGCTACAGAGAAACCCTGTCTCGGAAAACCAAAAAAAAAAAAAAAAAAAGAGTTCAGGACTCACTCCATAGTTTAACAACAAGTATATTCTTCTGCTCTTGTCTAGAGTGTGAAATGTTATTGATTCCTTCTAGTTTGGGTGGATAACCATTTTGCTTTTCTGCACCATCATCTCCAGTTCTTGTCCAGCCTCAGGGATCTCTTGTTTCTACTTCCCCAGTGCTCGGATTATAGACTATTAACCTGGGTTACTGGCTTCTAAACTCAGGTCCTCCTGTTTACATGGGAAGCACTCTACTGACTGAGCCATGTCTCCAGTTTCCAAATAGAGTGTTTCATGACATAAACTTATCTGAGCATAGATTGCCACACAGCCTACCAAGCAACATCTATTAAAAAAAAAAAAAAAAAAAAAAAGCAAACCTACCACTTGATGGCACCAGAAAATAAGGAACCCCCCAGGGGCTTCTTGCGGCCTTGCGGCAGAGACCTGTGCATTTTTCCAAGTGCCTGGGACAGCTGCTATTTTTTGAGGTGGTTTTGATGCATTTGTGTTCTCAGAGGCTCTGTAACCCGAGACTGGGGCTATGTTATCTGGGAAGCAGGTTCCAACAGACCTCATGGCCCAGCCTGAGTTTAATGCAGAATTTCAGAGTTCACTGTGTTGCCAGTGAAAGGAATGTTCTGGGAACTTCCAAGGCTGGTCTGTAAAAATATCAGTGGTCTCTCACGGAGGACTAAGCATAGGGTGTTTATTTTAAGATAGATCTGGAGGTTTGGGGCTGATGCAGGGTGGGGGAGGACGGGAGAATGGCATGGAGAGGGGAAGCTAGCTGCTCTTCTACGCTCAGGCACATCACTTTTGACAGCAGATGTGCGAAGTTCCCCCACCAGCTGATTCGTTTCCTCTCTGCAGACACTAACCTGATGTCATAGGATTGCATTCAGTTCTGAAACCACCTGGAATTAGTAAAAATTCCAGGTTGAAGGCCCTCTCCCTCAAGACTGCAAATGATAGGACTAGACTTCTGGGTGATCCATAAATTGGGGCTCCCAGAGTCCCCCTTCAAGCTTGTTAGCGTGCTCAGAAGACTTCCAAACAAATTGACTTACATGTGCCGAGTAAGACTGCACCTCAGAGCAGCCAGTGGAGACGCTCGAGGGAAGGATGGGGGAGAGACAGAAGTATCTAGAACCTCCATGCTTTATCCATCTTTCTGAGCCCCATCCCTTTAGATGGCTACAGAAGTTCTATTACACCGATGTACTTGTTCACTTCACCGTCAGTGGCAGCTCCCGTCCCTCCTCAACGGAAGTCTCAACCTTCTAATCACATGGGCAGCTCCTCTGGTAACTGGCCTCCGTTCTTAAGGGGCCTTCCACATTCTCCTCAGGAACAGACTCAGGTGAGGCTGAGGGAGGTTGAAAGTTAGGATACAGTGACCCTTTCCCACCAGTCAGGATGGCTGTTCTCACACACACACACACACACGATATAAGCAAGTGTTGGTGAGGACATGAGACATCTGGATTTTGGGAATGGAATAAGATGGAGAAGGCTACTGGAGACGAATAGGGAGGTAACTCAGAGTAGGGACCCGCCCACCCAAAGCAGCCTGAGTAGTTTAGGATACCTATTCCTCGCTGTTACAGACAGAGCTGGAGAACTTAACCAAAAGCTGAAGCAGCTCTTTCTTTTTGGCCACTCTGTGTCTAAGTCCCTTCCTGGGGAAGATTCCCTGCTGTGTGTGTCTCTTCCTGACCCTTCCAGGCACACGCTGGCCGTGGGCTTTTGACCAGACACGCTTCCTTTTGCCTCAATTACTCTGTCCATAAGGGGCAGGGACACAGAAAGCGCCTTCAGCATGGCAATGATGAACCAGCACACGATGTAGGGGACCATGGGTGGCAGGATGCCACTGACTCACTGTGCTTCGCGGAGGCAGCAGCCACGACTTGGTGGAGCTAAATCTGCCACACGCTTTTAGCTCATGCAGTTGTTTTTTTGGCAACCTAACTTAACAGCCTAGATTATTTTTTGCCTCCTGGAGATTTGGTGAGCCAGCTAACATTCTTTTAATAAATTCTCTTTCGACTGAAGTTGGTGACCATTTGTGTTGCTTGCAGGTCCCAGAATGCCTTCTGGGTTTCTTCCGGCAAAGTCTACCAGGCTGTTAATTTCAAAAGGCTCCTGAGAACCAGAAAGGAAAAAAGGTACAGAAACATGTCTCCTCCAACTCTCTAATGGAGCACTCTGAAGAAAGATGTCACCCTAACTATCATCTCCTGTGGTTCTGACAAAAGCAACTACTGGAAGGGAGGGTTTACTTGGCTGATAGTTAAAGGGAATAGTAGTCCAACTTGGTAGGGAGTAGTCCATCTTGGTGGGCAGGCATGTTTGCAGGACAGCGAGGTGGCTAGACACGCGGCCTTGGTTGTCAGAGAGCAGGGAGAGATGAATGCAGATGCTCAGAACATTCTGGTTTTATGTAGTTCAGGACCCCAGCCTACAGAACAGTGCCACCTGCATTTAGGGTGGGTCTTCACTCCTCAGCTAACCTAATCTAGAAAATCCCAGCGTGCCTAAAGGCATTGTCTGTCCCATCAAGTTGACAAAATTAACCATGACAGCAGTCAATTAAATATTCCCAAACGGCTAAGAGAGAAGATTCTTGTTCCCAGCACAAAGACATGCCTGAGGTGATGGACAGACCAGTTACACATTGTATGTAATGGGTGGAAATGTCACACTGTACCCCACATACGTAATATGCACAATGGCAGTCCTAATATGTGTCAGTTAAAAGTAAAGATACTTTGTAACGGGTTCCTCCAGCAGCTCAGGGATCCACTTCCCGAGGAAGGAACCAACAAAATGCACTTCTTCCATGCAGGACTGAAAAGGGAAGAAATTCAGACACATGCTGCAACATGTATGAACTCTGAAGGCATCATGGTAAATGGAGTAAGTCAGTCACAAAAGGAAAAATACCATCTCCATGTTACCACAACAGAATACCTGATCAAAACCAACTTAAAGGAGGGGTTACTGACTGGGATTTGGTCCCAGGGTTGTAGTCAGTCTGCCGTCCTTTGTTCTGCTGCTTCTGGACCATGATAGCACAGAACAGCATGATGGGAGCATGGATGGAGCAAAGCGCCCCACCTCGTGACAGACAAGAAGCAGAGGGAGATGGATGGAGTCAAAGGGGCAGGAGAAGGGATACACCACCAGGAACCTCCTCCTTTCACCCAAGTCCACCTCCTGATGTTAAGCCCCCAGTACCTGGGTGTGTGTGGGAGAGTTTACTTGCATATAATGTCTTCTTCCATTTACAGGAGGTACCTGAATAGTGGTAGTTAAGAGAGAAGGAAAAGTGATGGCTGAGGGGAGAAGTGTCATCTGTGGGCTCGCTTGGAAATTGGTTCGCTGCAGCTGTAATCAGTCAAGATGGGTCATTCTGGAGCAGAGTGAATTCAAGCTGTATTAATTTAACCTGACTGGTATCCTGATAAGAATTTGGAAATGTGAGGGCAAGGCCACAGAGCAGCAGAGGCAGAGGAATGCTTAAGCCAAGGATATCACCGCTGGAGCTCATGAGAGGCAAGGAGGGCTGGCACCCGCCCTCAGAGGGAGCCTGGCCACGCTGGCACCTGAATCTGTGAGGGAATACATCCTGCCATTTTAGGGTACCCAGCTTGTGGTGCTGGGTCACATGAGCCCCCGTCAACGGGCACAGTGAGTTTTCAGAATGTCTGCTCACCATCACGCTCTCCAGCCAATGCTCTCCTATTCCGCTTCCCATAGCCCACCAGTCAGACCAACTGTATCAAAAGCCCCCCCTTTCTACAGTTTGCATGGTAAAAACCACAACTGACTCACTGAAAATTCAAATGGAACTCTGAATTCAACATCCGTATGTCTCAATGGCATGCCCCACACTGCTGCCAAAGCAATAGCTGAGACATCTGAACACTTACTGGGGGACCCTATGACGTGGTCATGTCATTGTCCCTACCTCAGAAGTGAAGCTAAGGTTTTGGGAAGTTAAGTGACTTGCTCCAAGTTGACAATGGCAGAGTCGGGTGGGGTCTCTGGCAAGCTGATGATTCTGTCACACGTTAGGCCTCACAGCTCCTCGTTTTCGTCTCTGTTTCCGCAGACTCCACTGGGAACCTCCATGCACCTGTGTGGTGGAATATTAGCTGAAGACTTGTAACATTCACTTATGCTGTGGGACATTTGTTTAATGATGCAGAGATGTGTTTAACTCTGTGTTGCTTTGCCTGTCTAAAACACCTGATTGGTCTAATGAAGAGCTAAACGGTCAATAGCAAGGCAGGAGAGAAAAATAGGTGGGGCTGCCATATAGAGAATAAATAGGAGGGGAAGAAAAGAGGAGAGGAGCGAGAAAAGGAGAAGGAGGAGGGAGAACGCCAGGGGCCACCCAGCCAAGCAGCCACCCAGCCACCCAGCCAAGCAGCCACTCAGCCAACCAACCATACAGCCAGCTCTGGAGTAAGAAGTTTAAAAAAAGGTATATAGAACAGAGAAAGGTAAAATCCCAGAGGCAGACAGGATAATTTATGAAAAACTGGCTAGATATAAGCCAAGCTAAGCCTGGGCATTCATAAATAAGAATAAGTCTCCATGTATTTATTTGGAAGCTGGGTGGTGGCCCCTCAAAGAGCAAAGAGTAAGAAAAAACCCAACTACACACCTGTTTGATAAGCCTTGCTGAACGCACAGGATGGGTGTAAGGGCTAGCAGGAGATGGATGTGTTACTGCATGTCCCTCCATGAAGTTTGGGGAACAAAGACAATAAACAAACCTGTTCCCACAACGTGGGCTCTGAAGCCTGTTACAGCAGGTGGCCCTGAAATGGATTTGCTGCGAGTCCCCGGCAGCTTGCTGTGGGGTCGAGACCACGGGGCAGGTCCCCAAACAAAGGTGGCTGGTCCCCAGCCATGTGGTGGCTGGCTGATCCCCGGCGAGCAGTGTGGGTAGGCGGCGGGTGGGAGGCACAGAGATAGACACACCATGCAGAGTGAGGTTGGATATTTATTCAGGGGATTATGGAGGGGGGAGGGAGAAGGGGAGAAGAGCAGAGAGAGAGAGAGAGAGAGAAAGAGAGAGAGAGACAGAAGCGGGGGGGGGGGGGGGAGAAGTGGGAAGACCGAAAAGAGAGAGAACACAGGCTGGAAGCTGAAGATCAGCTTGCCTCAGTGGATGGGGGAGGGAGTGGCGTGGCTTGTCTCTTAAAGAGACAAATCATTACATTCCCATCTCTTTTTTATAAAAAAGTGGGCAGTTAGGCACCACAGGTCAAAGGAATTGGGGCAGCAGATTCTCAAGACTGCTTCCTGCTTATTTGTGGGCGTCATCTTTGGGGGGACCCTGAGAAGGCTGGGTGCTGGTCACATCCTGGCATAGCTGGTCTCTTTGCTCCTGTCCCGTGTTTGTGGCATGGAAATGTCTGGTGTCTCTTACACCTGGTTAAGGTATTGGCAGAACAGAGGACAAAGTTAAGTTTAAGAAAAAAAAATTTTTTAGGACCAGGGAATAGAGGGGGTTGTATCTGACCTGTTTAAGGTGGATCCTTTAATTCGGCTCCCTGGAACTCACAAGAATTCTTTGGGTTTGTGAAAACAGAAGTTTTAGACATATACATTGTATAAACAGTAGTATATTTATGTCAGAATGACTGTGACAGATACTTTTGCACAACGAAAAATATTTTTAAGACTATGGAAGGCAATTGGTGAGAGCTTGGGGGAGTGGGAGTGTGGAGATGGAGGAAGCCTGGATATAGGAGCAGGGAAGAAGATACCTACATTAAGGGAGCCATTTTAGGGTTGGCAAGAGACTTGGCTTTAGAGGGGATCCCAGGTGTCCACGGGGATGTCCCCAGCTAGGTCCTTGGGCAGCAGAGGAGAGGGTGCCTGAACTGGCCTTGCCCCACTAACACACTGATAATTATCTCGAATATCACCATAGAATCTTCATTTGGCGATGGATGGAGATAGAGACAGAGACCCACATCCACATCAGAGCAATGGACTGAGCTCCTAAGGTTAAGTTGAAGAGCAGAAGGAGGGAGAAGATGAGCAAGGAAGTCAGAACCGCGAGGGGTTGGTCCACCCACTGAGACAGTGTGTCTGATCTAATGGGAGCTCACCAAATACAACTGGACCAGGACTGAAAGAGCATGTGATCAAATCGGACCCTCTGAAGGTGGCTGCCAATGGGGGCGGACTGAGAAGCCATTGATAATGGCACTGGGACCTGTTTCTACTGCATGTATTGTCTTTTTGGGACCCTAGTCTATTTGGATGCACACCTTCCTAGGCCGGGATGGAGAGGGGAGGGCCTTGGACTTCCCACAGGGCAGGGTACCCTGCAGTCTCTTAAGTTTGGAGGGGGAGGGGGAGCAGAAGAGGAATGGGACGGGGGGAAGTGTAAATTTTTGAATGGAAAAATTAAAAAAAATTAAAAAAAAAGACTGTGGAAGGTAGCATGAGAGAGAAGTTTGATAACTTGTATTTGTCCTCACACCTTTATAACTTACAGATTTTATATTTGTATTTTACTGAAATTTGTTTGGTGAGGTTGTCCTTTTAAACTGACAAAACCTCTCAGCTGTCAAACTGCATCAGAGATCTTTGAGAAGGATAAACTTTTACTTGAGTTACTGATTAAAAAACGACAAAGAACTTACTTGGTTGGCACTCTGAGCTACTCTTAGGGTCCTCCACGGTTACTGGAGGTCACATTTGTCTTTTGCTGTTTAGCGCAGGGCCTGCCAGGCTCCAGAAGATCCTGTGGGCTAAGAAATCTGTAGGAAGATAAGCTTACCTTGACCTGAGCAGCGAGGCTATCGATTCCAGCAATTCTGTCCATGTCTGGAGATCTCCAGTTTAGATGAAAGGCAGTTTTACCCTGTGGTCAGCGTTTGGCAGTTGAAGCGAATTGCAGATGTACGTAGTTCTGTGCCCATTTGTCTTCTGTCTTCTTTGGAGGAAGTAGAGTGCTGCTGCTAGGAGACAACCTGTCTCTTTTTTGTTATGAAAAGTTTTTAATGATTAAATATCTAAATGCCATATTCCCCAGATCTCTGAGCAGTTGAGGGCTGTTTACCAAGTAAAACTACAGTATAGAATCTGCCTGGAGAGCTGGGTCTGAGTTTGACTGTACTGGTTCTTAACAGTTAAGATTTACACTTGTAAAAAGACAGAAAGAAGAAAAAACTGCATGCAATAGAAGGTTAATGACAGAACTGACAATAGTAGAGAACATCTTAATATATTTTAAATGAGGGTTGGATTAAATATAAAGTAATTTTGTAAGAGACTTAAAAGTACATATCAGTTTAAAACATGAGACATTGTTTTTGTAGTCTGAAATGAGATGCAAGAAACAATTATAACATTAAGTATAGGTGTATTTAAGTTACATGTATGATCACATACACACACAGAGTGAACAGGAATTGGGCAAAGTGGATGTTCTCGGTGGGCCCTACCAAAGGCATGCCACTGTGCAAAACACATGCAAGAGAGTCAACAAGAGGAGTTTAGTGAAAAAAAAAATAAGTAAACCGGGGAACAAGGCAGGGTATACTTCAGTAAAGATGGGAGAACTTGGTCACATGACCTGGATCTCAGTTAAGATGGCGGTAAGGTCACCCATGCAACAGAGTTAACACTGGGGAACCAGGCAGGGAATACCTCAGTAAAGATGGTGGAACTTGGTCACCTGACCTGGCTCTCAGCCAAGATGGCAGTGAAGTCACCTGACCCCAGTCAAAATGACAGCAGTCACATGTTATACGGAAAAGCCACTGACCTCAGCCAAGATGGTGGTGAGGTCACATGACCTCAGTCAAAATGGCAGCAGTCACATGCTGCATGAAAAAAGCCACTCAGTTAAGATGGCGGTGAAGTCACCTGACTTCGGTTAAGATGGTGGTAAGATCACATGACCTCAGTCAAAATGACAGCAGTCATATGTTGTATGAAAAAAGCCACAATTTTTGAGCTGTAGGGGTTTTAGGCTTAATAATAAGAGAGACCTAGAAGCATGATCTGCCCTGTCGCTGAGCCACCATGCCACAAGCCGCAGTGGGGAGCAAAAGGCTGGAATTGAAAAAAGCCTGGGGACGGACATGAACAGCTGCTACCCACAGCTGAAATTGTAAAAACCCGCGAAACACCACGAGGTGCACAGTGAGACGTCTCTCGACTGTGGGCAGGACGTGGATCAGCATGCGAACACCGCAGGGACCTGTGGCCGCGTGTCCCCTGCCCCTGGGTGGGGTGCTATGGCCTTGCTGGATCTGGTCGGGGTGACTCAGAAGCCAGAGGCCAGAGGCCACTCTGAGCGGCCTTTTACGGCGAGGAAAAAAAAAGGAAAGAGAAGGAATGGAATAAAAGAGAAAGAATCTGAGGGACCCTGGGCCCCCAGTTGAATGTACCGCACAAAGCATGCAGTGCTAGCACAGGCTGACTGACCCCTGATCAGTCCAAACACAATTTCAGCTAAGGGAAGCAACCACGGCAGAATGGGGGAGACTCACCAATAGAAGTCAGTGGTGGGAGTAGAAAAAAATCTGGTTCAGGATCCCAATCCCTGGAGAAGAACTGGAGTGGGAGAGCCCATCCGAGTCACAGCACCACTGAAATGGATTTGCAGCTTGCTGTGGGGTTGAGACCACGTGGCAGGTCCCCAAACAAAGGTGGCTGGTCCCCAGCCATGTGGCGGCTGGCTGGTCCCCAGCGAGCAGTGTGGGTAGGTGGCGGGTGGGAGGCACAGAGATAGACACGCCATGCAGAGTGAGGTTGGATATTTATTCAGGGGGTTATGGAGGGGGAAGGGAGAAGGGGAGAAGAGCAGAGAGAGAAGAGAGAGACAGAAGCAGGGGAAGGGGAGAAGTGGGGAGAGAGGCAGAAGCTGCCTCTCTGAAAGGAAGACCGAAAAGAGAGAGAACTCAGGCTGGAAGCTGAAGATCAGCTTGCCTCAGTGGATGAGGGAGGGAGTGCGTATGGCTTGTCTCTTAAAGAGACAGAACAATCATTACCGGCCCCATCCTGCTGACCCTGGTAACTCGAAGAGAAGCCCTCAAATGTGGTCTCTAGCAAGGCAGCCCCTAGGAGTGCATGCCTCCACCAGGGTAGTAAGGAGTGTAAGGGAATGGTCACTTAGGGAGATTGTGTCAAAGGGACCACATCAGCTTCATAATTAGAACAGTCCTCTTCTAGAACTTTCACTTCAAGCTATTCCTTTTGCAGTTCCTATGTGCCAGAACCATTGAAGAGATTTTTTTTTTTTTTGAGACTAGGTTTCTCTGTAGCTTTGGTGGCTGTCCTGGAACTAGCTCTTGTAGTCCAGGCTGGCCTCGAACTCACAGAGATCTGCCTGCCTCCTGACTGCTGGGATTAAAGGTGTGTGCCACCACCGCCCAACTCCATTGAAGAGATTTCTATGTAACTCACATGAAACTTGACAAGGTCTTGGGTTGAGCTGGGCTTCGTTTACATCAACCATTCTGTTTTCTGACTGGGACCTTTCCCCTTGGGTTGGAGAGGTTCCATGAGGAGGCAGTTTCCCAGAAGTCATGCAGGGGCGACCTTCCTCTTTGCCATCTATTCCTATCATGCAGCACTTGGGGCTCTAACCCTCAGCACCACTTGTATACTTTGGTGTCTCAGGGCCCAGAGGACCCTGAGGCTGGTGTCTCGAACAAGAACCTGGCCTAACCTATAGGTGTAGCCAACTGTCAAAACCAGTGAATGGAAAGCTCTGAACTCCCACTGTCTCCTTGGAGCACAAGCCCCTTCTCCACCGCGCTCTCGTAAGAGTGTTGTGAGGAGGGCTTGTCCATGTTGCTCCTCCAGCCACTCTGCACCCCGGTGGCTCGGAATGAAGGAAGAGCAAGCAGAGAAATGCCATGGAGAGGCGCACAGTGGGTGGTCAAGCTGAAGGCATCAGAACTTACTGTGTGTTTCTCCTGTAAAGGATGGCCCAAGTTGGAACAAAGTTCAGAAGGTCAATTTTATTTATTTATTTTGCTTAAATTATACTGTTGGAGCAGTACATTTATTTTTGTTCTGTCTTCTCCAATTTTGTAACTAAGCATAAGGTACTTGGATGGCTGTTCTTAGGAATATCAAACTCCAACCTTCTGGCTAGAGATGAGGGCCCAGAACTGGAACATTGTTAGGGCATTGGCTTGCTCACAATGAACCCTGCGAAGGGTATGAAGTTAGGGTGTGGTCCCAGCTAATTTTAGATCAACAAAGCAAAACTGTTTGCATTTTCACGTTTGTAATCAGTCACCAAAATCATTTGGTAAGCGCCCATTGGCACGATAAGGAATTCTGGTTTTACATACTAAATTATCAAAATGTACCAAAGACGATGAGGACATCCTAAGAGGCCACTCTTGCGTCTGGGCCATCCACATTCTAGGAAGTTGTCAGGGAGTGTCTGCTGAGTGCTAGTCCTGTATCAAACCAGTCTAGGGCGGGGGAGATAAATGGTTCTGAAGTAAATTGTCCACTATACACATAATAATCAGGTAGTGTCCTACCTCTCTAACCCGAGCACTGGGTTCTAGGAGGTGGAATTGGTAGGATCCCGGGGCTTCAGAGGCCAGCCAGTCTACCTGAAATGAATGATCCAGGTTCATGGTCCCAAACACTAAGGTGGAGTCGCTCTCCTGGATGGACCCACACCCAGAAGTATATGGACAGCACAAATTAAAGTTGGTGGGTTATTAAATGAAAAATTTAAATAAGGAGATCATAAAGTTGGTAGGAAGGGGACTAGGGTGGATCTGGGAGGGACCAAAGGAAGGGGCTGAGGTGAGTATGACCAAATGCTTTGTATGAAAGAATTAATAACAGTACTAAAACAGATATAAAGGAAGATATCCAATGTAGATCTCTGTGTCCACATGGGCATGGCTAGGCAAGCACCCCTGCACACACCCCTGCACGCACGCACGCACACACACACACTATAAAAGCAACCAATATTGCTGGGTGGTAGGGTACACACCTTAAAACCCAGCACTCAGTAGGCAGAACAGGCAGATTTGTGTGAGTTCGAGGCCAGCCTGTTCTATAATGTGAGTTCTGGGACAGCCAGGACTACCCCATAGAGAAACCCTGTCTCAGAAAACTACCCCCACAAAAAACCCCAAAACAAATATTTAAAATTATGATATGAATTCTAAACATAATTTATTCAGTTGATTTTGGACTTTCATTAATTCTAAATGAGTGAGGAATACCTACTGCTTCAAAGTGCTAGTTTTTATTTGAAAAACAGACTTACAGCAAGTCAATCTGTGGATTTTAATACATGTTATCATAGAATTTGGAGAATTCCTTCTGAAAGGATTCAGGCAGCGCTGTTGAAGTTCATGTCTTGTGTAAAACACAGGCTGCTTTCATTTGGAGGTGACTCTTTTTCCAGTGTCTTTGAAGATATTACAGGTGGTAAAAAAAAAAAAACCAAACAAGCAATAATACTGTTTTCCACAAAACAGTCATGGGCAGAAAAGAAAAGTAAAAACAAATTTAATGGTACCCAGGGTTGTCTCCGACCGCGTTAGTTCAGACAACTAAATGATGTATCTGTAAAAGTAGATCAAATGTGTGTCTTCAGGACTCCTAACATGAGATGGTTAATAGTGCTGACTTGAGAGAATCGAGAGGGACCATGGAGATAAACTTCTGGGCATGTGCGGGAGGGAGTTTCTAGATTAAGTAAACTGTGGTGGGAAGACTCACCCTAAAAGTAGGTGATGCCGTTCTGTGGCCTGGGGTTTTGGACTGAATGAGAAGGAAGAAGAGAGCTGAGCTCTGCCATTCATCATCTAAGCTTCCTGACTGCAGGTGCCCTGAGGCCAGCTGCCCCAAAGCAAACACTCCCTTCCTTCAGTTATCTTTGTCAGGGAATCTCGCTATCTATTTTATTTTTATTTTTTTAAAATTTTTAAAAAATGTTTTCTTTATTTATTATGTATACAGTATTCTGCCTGCATGTACACCTGCAGGCCAGAAGAGGGCATCAAATCTCATTACAGATGGTTGTGAGCCACCATGTGGTTGCTGGGAATTGAACTCAGGACCTTCGGAAGATTAGTCAGTGATCTTAACCTCTGAGCCATCTCTCCAGCCCCCTTGCTATCTATTTTATAGTAAACACTCTGTCAACACAGACAAACCAAGCATCGCTCAGAAGAAGTAGAGGCAGGCGCCAGGTACAGGGTCTCCATGCAGTTGGCAGGCATTGTGGGAAGCAGTGTAGATAGCTCTAAGGAGCACAGCTTTCTGCAGCTTATGACTTTTTTGTGCAGCTGATGAATATCTGTGAGGGAAAATTTAGAAGCTATATTTCTATGAAGAGCCAAAACAATGCAGGCCAAGTATGCAGGGCTGAGCCCAGGGAAATATTTAGAACAGCCAGTGGCATGGATAGACTCCATGTCCCAAGGCAATACTCCAAAAATATTCTTTCTCACAACTGGACATTTTTTAATGATGTTTGGACAAGGGACAGTGCATGATCATAATCTAGATAATCTAGGCAAGCAGCAGAGAGGGCAAAGTGTGTGTGTGTGTGTGTGTGTGTGTGTGTGTGTGTGTGTGTGTGAGTGTCCATCCAGGAAGGTGTCTTCAGAGGACAATGAAGGAAACATGCTGTTTATTCAAAATTCAGAGCCCACCTATCCTTATCTGCTTCCTGTTGCTGTGATAACTCAGGAAAGGACTGATTTGGGCTCACACACTCCCATCACAGTCCGCCATTGAGGGAAGCTGGGCCAGGAACTCAGGCAGGAACCTGGAGACAGGGAAGGGTGCTACTTACTGGCTTGTCCCCCAGGGCTTGCTTAGCTTGCTTTCTTATATAACATGGGACCACCTGTCAAGGGGTGGCATTGCCCACCATGGGCTGTGCCCTCCCACATCAATCATTAATCAAAATAATGCATCCTGGACTTGCCTATAGGCTAATCTGATGGAAGCATTTTCTTTTTTTTTCCATGATATTTATTGAGCTCTACATTTTTCTCTGTTCCCCTCCCTGCCTCTCCCCTCCCTCCTTCAACCCTCCCCCAAAGTCCCTATGCTCCCAATTTACTTAGGAGATCTTGTCTTCTTATACTTTCTACTTCCCATGTTTCTTTTTTTTAATGATATGATTGTTCTTTTTTAATATTTATTTATTATGTACACAATATTCTGTCTGCATATATGCCTGCAGGCCAGAAGAGGGCACCTGACCTCATTACAGATGGCCGAGAGCCACCATGTGGTTGCTGGGAATTGAACTCAGGACCTTTGGAAGAACAGGCAATGCTCTTAACCACTGAGCCATCTCTCCAGCCCCTGGAGGCATTTTCTTAATCGAGGTGCCCGCTTTCTGGATGACCCGAGTTTGTGTCAAGTTGACAAAACCTAACCACACACTGTTCAGTACTATGATCATGGATAGTCACCTCGTTAGGACCCAGGGCAGGCTGTTCCTGGGTACCAAGAAGTTTTATTAATTGGTATCTGCAGCAGCAACATAGCTGCATGCTTTTCCAGAGTTGATAATTTTATTTTTTTAATGTCTGCCAACCCAGTACAGGAAAATGGCAAACGTAGTTTTTAAATTTACATTTCTCTGGAGGATATTTTACATTTTTTCCCTTGGCAGTCTTAACTGTGTTTTCTTATCAGTTGGCCGGAGATGTTCAGAAACTAAGCATGTTAATCCTTCCTGGCCTAGATACCTCCTAGTGGACATAAAAGGGAACAGCAAAATCCAGGCCTGACTGGAAGTGTGCGAGGCTCCACTGTTTGGAGCACTGGCCGCCCTTGCAGAGGACTGGGTTCCATTCCTAGCACCCACACAGAAGCTCACAACCATTTATGACTCCAATTCCAGAGGGGATCTGATGTCTTCTTCTGTCTTTCACAGGCACCAGACCTGCATATGGTACACATACACACATGTAGGCAAACTATCCAGACACAGAAAATAAAATTAAATAAAAACAAAGTATCCTAATGTTATGATGCTGTAGGCTGATATAAAGCCTTACAATTAAGGTTTTTGTTTATTTGGTTTTGTTTGGTTCAGAGACAGTTTTGCTATACAGCTTATGTTATGTCCAGATTCCTGATTGTTCTGCCTCAGCTTCCTGAATATAATTAATTTCCTAATCTATCTTTTCCCCACGAAGACTTCTGCCGGCTAACACAAGCAACTTGGATAGTATTTTGAGTGTGGGACAGAAGGCCGTGGAGGCGAGCGGCCTGCCACTTTAGCACATGACTTGAAGTCCTTCAAGAAATAAATGTAAAATTTTATTTCCTCTTGGAGTTTGCAAGGAAGGCATATCAATTTGCTATTCCACGCAGGCTCCTGCACGAACATGAACTCACTGTCTGAGGTCCCGGAGCAAGTCACCCTCTTAGACATTGAAGAGGAATGTGTACAGTTTTCAATGGCAGGGTCAGCTGTAAGACATCTTTGAACTAAGAAACACTTGTGCTGGGGCAATCGTAGCTCTTAGTTGTTCCCTTTGGTCTAATTTGTTACGTACTCACACCTGTGTGGGCTGTGCCCCAACCTAGACACAGGGCATTGTCTTTCCTAGCCAGTTTGGCATGCAGTGAATGATAATCAGATTTCTGTCAGGAGATAATAGCTCTGCCCCTTCCGAAATGTTCTATATAGGTGAATATCTATGCTGTTACATATTTCTGTGAGTCTCTCCTTTTTATATTGTATGAATGTATGTCACTTTGTTGCCCAGGTTAATTTTGGATGGGCTATTTTCAGATTTTGATTTTTTTTTGTGATTAAGATGGCTATGAATATTCTCACATGAGGATTGTGGTGGATAGATATTTACTTTTTCATTTTTTAAGATTTATTTGTGTGTGGGGGAGAGAGAGCAAGCGAGAGAGAGCGCAGCATTCCTAGAACTGTAGCCTACAGATGGCTGTAGACAGTCTCCTGTGGGTACTGGTAACAGAACTTCGTCTTCTGGGAGAGCATCAAGCACTCTTACCCTCTGAGTCATTTCTCCAGCTCTAGATTTTACTTTCTTGTGGAAAATACCTAACAGTGAGATTTGTGGCTCATAAGGTGCATATTTGTCTTTTTAATAAATTTTGTTCAGCTTTTCGGAGTGGCTCTGCCTTCCCACCAACGCTGTTAGAGTTCTTATTATGCCCCCCCCCCCGTTATCAACATTTGCAAAGGATAGTCTCTTGTTTTCAATCTTCGGCAGTCACACTTTAGCAGGTGTGAGGTAGTATCTCATTAGGGTTTAATTTACATTCCTCTAACGTTTTGATGATTAACATACTCATGAGGTTATTGATTATTTGTTTAACTTCTTCTATAACATATTTATGAAATGGAGATGTGTCTCAACTGCTAAGACCTTGCCCTGCTCTTCTGAGGACTTGGGCTCAGCTCCTCAAACCCACCTTTGTGACTCTAGTCCCAAGGGGTCTTGACACCCTTTTCTGGCTTCTGCAGGCATTGGGCATATTTGTGGTGCCCAGATATACATACAGGCAAAATGTCCATACACATAAAGAAAAATACTAAAATTTTTTAAACTTTATTTTTATTTTATGTGTATGGGTTTTTTACTTGCATGTATATCTGTGCACCAAATTTACGAGTGCCTGTGGAGGCCAGAAGAGGGCACTGGATTCTCTAAGACGGGAGTCATAGATGCTAGAGAGTGGCCATGTAGGTGCTGGAAATCAAACTGGGTCTTTGGGAAAACCAACTAGATTTCCTATCCACTGAACTATCTCTCTAGCCCCAAATATACGTATAAAACAAGTATCTTTTAAAATATATAGTATATATTTTATTTACATATTACAAATATATATATATATATATATTTAAAAAGATACTTGTTTAAAAGGCTCAACTGGTAGGATGCTTGCATAATGTGCAGGGAGTCCTGGGTTTGCACAAAACTGGGTGTGGTGGTATGTACCTGTAATTCCAGCATTTATGAAGGGAAGGTAGGAGTGTTAAAGCCAAAGGTTGGGGCCAGAGACATGACTCAGTAGGTAAAGATACAGACTGCTCTTCTGGAGGACCCAAGTTTGGTTGTCAGTATCCACACTGGCCTTTTCACACTGTCTATGACTTTAGTTTCATAAGGATCCAACTCCTCTGGCCTCTGTGAGTGCTTGCATGTTGATGAATTGGGTCGGCACAAATAAATAACCAAGCCAGCTCAATAGGAACGGGTATTTTTAATGACTGAAAAGGGGGGAAACTCACGCTACAAGGGTGGGAGGTCCGGAGGTCTGGAGTCCTATCCGTCCGGCGGACACTGCATGGAGAGAGAGCACACCTGTGTTATCTCGATTTTCTACCTGGGGTCCAAGTGGCCACACCCCAGTTTGATGTGATTGGTTAATGGCTTTTTCCCCATCACCTGCACACATGTGTGCCCCCCTATATACGCATATTTAAAAATAGAAAAAAATAAATCTTAAAAAAAGGTTCAAGATCATCCTCAGAGTCATAGTGTGTTTGAAGCCACTGTAGCGCTTTTACTGGGCTGGGCTGGAACAGGCTTCCGAATGCTTTATCAATGAGTCTTCTAGTTATTTCCTCCTGCTTTGGACTGCCTAGCCCTGTAGTCGTGGTGCCCTGCGATTCTGAGGAACTCGGGGAGGAATTCATGCATTTTCTTTATGTTTGATTGGGGCATTTTCATTTTGGAGCCAACAGTGCCTGTCTGCTGTAGCCATCTTCACTGGTCCCAGCGTCTGTCGGAGGGGAGTGGCCCGGAGTACTCTCAGGGCCCTTAGCACAGATGCCGTCTTTGATTAGGACTGTCACCCATTCTGGGTCACTTCGTGCCCTCCTCATTACTCAGCAAAGGCTCTTCTACTGGGTGGGGAAAACCCTCCTTTCAGACAGATCCTAGATACGGGGGGCTCAGGGAGCTGTCACGGCTGGGCCACAGGCGTCCTTGCTGGGATTTATCTAGGAAGGCTACACCTATCTTCCTAAACCAGTTTGTTTTCTCTTTGCATCCCCAGGATTCTTTCACCTTGTGGAGTGTTCCTACTGGAGCTCGCCACAGGGGCCCGTCTAGGAGAAGGCAAAGCACAGAAAAGGGAGGCAGTACCAGTTCTTCAGACTCGGTGTCTAAGAATGTGCTCTGAAAATGGAAATCTTGGGACCGATCCAGCCAATCCCTGTCCAGGGCAGGAGAGATTTCCCTCAGGCTGAAGGGATCAGATGGCCTGGGAGAGTGCCGTTCTCAGGCTTTTATCGTTGGCTTTTATCTGGTCACTGAGATCTGAAGCCTGTGTTGAAGGACTAGAGGGCAGAGAGAGAGAGAATGGGTCTGCTCTGAGAGCCTGTCAGTCAGAGCGGTGGGACCCAGAACCACTCAGCACGCCAGTCAAGTCTGCAAGATACATTTCTTGCATCACTGAAGTCAGGGCTGATGGGGACCAGCCCAGTGTGCGCCAGGCTGACAGTTAGCATGTTCTGAGGGCTGATGGGGACCAGCACAGTGTGCACCAGGCTGGCGGTTAGCATGTTCTGAGGGCTGATGTGTCCTCCTCTGTCTTACTGCCACTCACAGCTCTTCCAGTCTCCATCTGCTAAGTCAGAAGGGAACACTGGCTTCTCTGAAGCACGTGAGACGCTCTTCCTAGGAATCAACGATCAGCATCTAGGATTGGGCGGAGCTGGCTCCAGGTGAGGACGTATTTGAGGATACAACTGAAGTACACCTGCTTCCCTAGGTCATGGGAGTCAACCGCCCCCCCCTACTGTATTAAGAGACTTTGGAATTTAAGAAATGGGGCTTAAGATGGAAGGAAGGGAGTCCAACCCAGGGGGAAGGGGTCCAGTTCTGGGTGTTGCCATTCTGACGCCTGTGGACTTGCTAGCTAGTCTCCTACTATGAACCTACTGCCTTCCTTCCGTGTTACTGTGCACGACAGTTAACGTTAGTTGTTAACTTGGGTAATCTAGAAGACAAGCCTCTTGGCATGTCTGTCAGATTATCTCATTAGTTTAGTTGAGTTTGGAAGTCCCACTCCGTGTTTGGGCAGCACCATGCCACAGGCCCTGGTTCTGGACTGAATGAAAAGGGAGAAGACACTGAGTGACAGCATCCATAGCTCTCTCTTCCCAACTGCTGATGGAAAATGAGCAGCTGCCTCGACCTGTTGTCATGGTGACTTCCTCACCATGACGGACTGGACCTTTGAATGGTGAGCCCAAACCAATCCTTCCTTCCTTGAGTTGCTTTCTCCTCCCTAGCTCCCCTGAGCCCCTCCCCCCCCCCAGGGCTCCTTTCATCTTTTCATCATTTGACTGAGGAGCAGGGGAGCTTTCTCTAAGGAACTCTGGAAGGTGTGATTTATCTCACAGGAGTGCAGCCTAGAACTTCTATGTAAGGGAAGTTGGGGAGTCACAGACACTTCTCTTTCCTGGGCCAGTCCTATTCCTGCTCTCTCTAGACCTCCTTCTTCTTCCCAAACTCTTCCCACCTCTGAAGAAAATGATTACTCAAAACGACAAACTGAGCCCAGAAATAGCCGTCCTATTTGTGGCTTAAATGCAAGCGGCTTTATTTTTACAGTAAATTGCTGTATTTTCTCTAAGTATAAATCATTATCTACCACAAATGAAACTCCAGCCCCATCTGTGATAGTTCCTGCTTTGTTGGTGGTGCCAATTAGTCACAAAACAATTGGTAACTTCCCCGCCCACTCACTCTGTGGGAGGAGAGCCATCCCTGGCAGCAGCCCCCTCCCACCAGGCCAACTTCCCCGGGGACCTTCTGACCACCTAACTTCCTGGGAGCTCTGCTCTGAATTCACCTGGTGACTGGTATCAGCTTCCAAATCGGGTGACTTGTCCACTGCCAGAGTGGCCAGGCATCTCTGTTGTGTTATGAGATGGAAAAAAGGAAATGGGTGCGCCCTTGTTCTGTTGACTTAAACAATGACGTTGGCATCTTCTCTCTAGTTGGTCACTCTGCTCAAGGTTCCACGGCACTCCTGGGGACAACTGTTCGCCAACTCTGGACAGACTCAGCTCTGAGAAGCACCAAATGTGGATAGAGGGGCAGAGAGAATCCTTCTGTCCCATCCCATTCTCTCTCCTTCCCCGCAGCTGGGGACCTCTTGGCCAGCCTGTTGGCTCTCTCTGGATCTCACTGGCTTCTCTCACAGATCCTTCCTTATGGTGCATTCCTTGCTTTCTACCTTGTAGTTTGCCTTAGTGGATTTTCTTTTCTCTCTGACTTTCTTCCTGAAACTTAAGCTTCTCCAGGACGCTGGCCTTCTCTTCCACTGGAACATGAGAATCAGGTAATGAGAAATCTTTTTCCATATCTGGCCAGGGCTCACCCACTCTGTTGATTTACCCTCTCTCTCTGTGTCCGTGCCAGCTGTGGTCTAAAGGTCTTCGGGATAAGCCCCCTCTCATGTGGTCTCCTTCCCCTCTGGGAGGACTGAGCCCTGGGCTTCCTGCAGAGCAATTGAACTCCTGCCCTTCAGACCGGCTTTGGAAACAGTCTGAACCGAGGTTTCATGACTTGGTCCATGGACCAAGTTTTCTGACGCGTTGGAATCACCTTCCTTCCCCTTTGACCCTACTGGTTCCGGGGTCAATGCTGCTTCCCAGTGGTAGCTGGAGGAAGCTTTCTGAAAAGAGGAAGTGTGGACAGGAATGGAGGTGGGGGTAGCTCTTCACTGTGGGCACGGCTACCTGAGAACCAGGTGACCTAAAATTCTCTTGCTTGGCTTTATCTTGGGTTCCCAGAGAAAAGTGGGCAGAGGTCAAGGGGAAAGCTATTTAATGCTGTGTTTCCAGGTTCTGGCGTGAAACTCTAACAAGAGCTGCAGTTCCTGGGAAGGAATTTGCTTGGGTACTGCTACGGGGCGGATACACCCCTCAACCACAGTCCCCAGTGCCTTGGCTTCCCTTCCTCTCTATGACCTCAACCCAACTTTCTGCACTAAATTGTGCATTATCTGCTCCAAGGACTGCAAGAGGGAATGAGTATTGCATTATTTATCCATGTGCCTCCCACTAGGCAGCTTTAGAGATACATGTCCCTTTTAATCTCCACGCCTTTTTTGAGGTAATATTTAAAATCCATTTTACAGTAAAGAAGACTGAGTCTTCAAGGACTCAATGCAGGTCGTGCGTTTACTTGTGGGCTTAGCCTAGGGATAGGAATGGTGCTATATATTCTGCTCTTTCATACAATGTATCTTAGGAGCACTGTTCTCCTTAGCCCAGGTTGGCCCTACTCTCTCAAGGTGATGAGGCACCCTGTGCTATCCTCAGCCATTCCCGCTATGGATCAGGATACAGATTTTCACTTGTGTGTCAGGGAATGATGCCATTTGAAGTACTGCTTCTGCTGATAAGCGTGGGACCATCTGCTTGGCACAGCTCAAATATTTTCAGCAGTGGGAGAGCAGCTCTGACTTCAGAGGCTAGTCTGCAGCCATCCTTGGAGATGCTGAGCTCAGGGACCTGGCGGGCTGGCTGGGTATGGATGCCACAGGAGTCAAATGAGCCGTCTCCCTGTTGCACCTCTGACCCTTTCTGAGCGAAGGACACCAGTGAGTCTGTGCTCCAGTGTGGAGTTGTTCAGATGCTCTTGACAGCACAGTAAGATTTCCCCCATTCTGAGAGCTGTCACCCGGCAGCGATTTCTATGCCGATTGCTTTCTGTGGAGCGTTAGATATTTGCTGTCAGTGTGTGTTGGCAAAAACTTCTGTCTCCCACCGCCTTCATTTTGGGAGATTTGCTTTTCTGCTGGGGGAGTTGTTCCCAGATATTGCTTTCCAACTTCAGGGTTGAAACTTCTATTGTGACTTTGTCGTCTTGACTCATGACTGGGGAGGTATGGAAGGGATCCTGGGATTGATGCGCAGAGTGGATGGTGCCTGTGAATGCTTCCAAGGTTGTTGCAGGAACAAGAGAAGAACCGGGAACTGAAAGGGTTGTAACAGTGTTTGATGCCACTGGGCATGGCTGGAGGCAAGTTGGGTGGCTTTCTTTTTGTTTTCCTTAGTGGGCATCAGTGCTTGTGAAGTCCTGGCCAGCCCTAAGGTGACAGTGTAGACTTAAGCAGTCTTTGACATTACCTTAGCTGTGTTTCCCAGCCGGGGGGGGGGGGGAAGAGGAGGGGTAATTTGGCAAGGAGCGAGTGTACCGGCTGTCGGCACGTTGCTGTGTGTGACAATAAGGTGATCAGAAGCTGACCTCTGGAGTATGGAGGCTCACCTCATCACTGTGGGCGTTTGAAGACTGGATAGTTCTGTTGTGTGGCTGTCTTACATTCTTTAGGACATTCAGCCACTCGATGCTATTAGCATACTCAACTCTAAGCCACCAGGCATGCCAAATGTCCCAGAGGAGATGTAATTCCCTCCACCTCTGAAAGCAGGGCACGAAGTTGGCTCTTCTGCACACTAGAAAAGGGGACCTGTCCTTGCTCCTGTACCCAGGTGGCTCTGCTGTTAGGGTGATATGAAGCTGTGCTGAACACAGGACAGGTGTTTCTGCCACACACGTACCCTTCAGTGCCCTTCCTTGCCATGAAAATTCCATCTCACAAATGACTATTTGTGCAGGATAGTGTACGTGTACACACACACACACACACACACAGAGAGAGAGAGAGAGAGAGAGAGAGAGAGAGAGAGAGAGAGAGAGAGAGAGAGAGAGGAATGCACTCTTTGCATCTACACACCAAACAAGGTCCTGCCTGGGGTCAGCTTCTGTGTGGTTGCCCGGGAACAGGAGCAGATTAGATACACACCCTTCAATCCCTACTTTTGTTGTTGCTGTCATTTGTCCTATTGCTTTTCTTCTCTCCCTCTATCTTTTCTTTCATCACCCCACCCTGTCTCCTTTCTCTTCTCCCCCATCCCTCCCCCCCCTCTCAGAATGGGAGTCTGGGGCTCAGGAAAGACTGTTTTAGTGAGCAGGAATGTGGAAGAGGATGCCTGCTCCCGAGTTTCTAGAGAATGTACATAAACACATGACACTTGTTGTTTAAAAAATTAAATGTTTCATTATTGTGTGTGCACATATGTGTGGGGCTATGAGGGGAGGCATGGAGTCGGTTCTCTCCTTCCACCTTTAGCGGGTTCTGGGGATCAGACTCAGGTCATCATGCTTCCACAGCAAGTGTCTTCACCTGTGAAGTCCACTCACTGGTCCATGGAAGGAATTTAGAGCGTCTGTCCCCACTTGTGTTCCTTGATTCTGCTATCAGCTCCACTGTGCAACTTCTTCTCACGCTTGCAGGGAGAGATGAGTGTGAGTCCTGGATGAAGCTGTCAGGACCTGGATGTGCAGGTTCACATCCTTCCACAGTTGGGGAAACGACTGGGCTTGTTGACTCATTAATAAGCCCGACATTTCCACCAGACACTTAATGGCATAGAACCGTCCAATCTCTAGGCTTTCAATTTCTAGCTTTTCTCATCTCTCAGCCTTCCAGAAAGACATGAAAATGGACAGTTACGTGAAGGAGCCAAGGTTCAGAGGGGCCGGGCTGCTTGGCTTAGGGCTTGCATCTGTGATCAGCTGGCTTGAAAGCTAAGTTCCTGAGCCAGGCAGGGTTAGGCACAGACAGCAGAGGCCTCTGCCTTGTGATGTGCACGACAAAGCCTCTTTGGCAGTTTTGGCCACATCTGCCGAGAGAGGCAAAGACCATTCTCGGCAATGAGGCTGACCACATTCTAGGCTCTTGGCACTCTCAGAAATACATCATCAGGTCAAAGGCCCCAGAGGACCCTTGCTGAGGGACTTGAGCCATATCCAAGTAGATTCTAGTCTACTCAGAAAAGGAAGAGGCCGTGACTTGACAATGGTGTGAAAGAAGAGGCTGACTGACATTCACTCTGTCTGTAGTGACACAAAGAAGGTAACTAGGGGTGTCACACTGGGCTCTGCCACAAGACAAGGAACATGTGTATTTGCCGTTGTGCCTTCTTGTTCAGGTGACCAGGCCACCTGTTGAAATCTGAAGTTTGTGATGCTTCTTCAATGTTTTTTGAGCTGGGACAGGTGAGGTCAAACTTAAAAGAAGCACTGTGGAACCAGCTGCAAATCTAGCTGCTGTGGTGTAGCAAACCCTAACAGTTAAAAACAGATCTGAAGGTGGTGGTGCACGTCTTTAATCCCAGCACTCAGGAGGCAGAGGCAGGAGGATCTCTGTGAGTTTGACGACAGTCTGGTCTACAGAGAGAGTTCCAGGACAGTAAGGGCTACACAGAGAAACCCTATCTTGAAAAAACAAAATTAAAATAAAAAAATAAATAAAATAAAAAACAGATCCAAGGCTGGAGAGATGGCTCAGCAGTTAAGAGCATGCACTACCTTTTTTTTTTTCCTGATCTTTTGAGACAGGGTTTCCCTGTGTAACAGTCCTAGCTGTTCTGGAACTAGCTCTTGTAGACCAGGCTGGCCTCGAACTTACAGAGATCTGCCTGTTGCTGCCTCCCAAGTGCTTGGATTAAAGGCGTGCACCACCACCGCCTGGCGTATGCACTGCTCTTACAGAGGACCCAGTTTTAATTCCTAGCTCACTCTGGGCAACTCACAACTTCCTGCAACTCCAGGGTCAGGGGATCTGGTGACCTCTTCTGGCCTCTGTTGGCACTGCACTCAGGTTCACAGATACACACAAAGACACAAAATGAAAAGTAAAAAAATGATTTATTTTTTAGAATTTCATGTATGAGGCTGGGCAGTGGTGGCACACACCTTTAATCCCAGCACTCAGGAGGCAGAGGCAGGCGGATCTCTGTGAGTTCGAGGCCAGCCTGGTCTACAAGAGCTAGTTTCAGGACAGGCTCCAAACAAAGCTACAGAGAAACCCTGTCTTGAAAAACCAAGAAAAAAAAATTTCATGTACGAGTCTGTATTTATAGCATGTTACCCCTCCTTTTTCTATTTCCAGCTCCTCTAGTGTTCCCCCATTCCCTTCCAAATTCATGGCCTCTTATTCTTTAATTATTATTATTACATGTATACACTCATGCAAATTTATAAATACAGCCTTAAGAGTTCCTTTAGTGTTGCTCACGTGTACATATGTTTAAGGCTAATCATTTGGGATTGGATGACTATCGGGGGGCTCATCCCTGGAGAAGATGAGCAGGTATTAATAATCTGTAGCTTTTCATTTAACAGTGAGGTTTTGTAATACTTCCCCATCTATGTTGGCATGTCAACTGGTGTTGTCATTTTTCAGATCTTTTTGGCAGTCATAGTTTTTAGATTTCATGGATACGACCTCCCTGGAGTACATAGCAGACACTGCCTTGACACAGATGTTCTGGTTCTTTGGTGCTTACAACCTCTCCGTTGCCTCTTCTTTGATGTTTCTGAGCCTTAGTTGAAGGGGTTTAAAAAACAAAATATTTAAAAAACAAAACAAAACAAAACAAGCGAACCAAACAAAAACAAACTGACCCCAAAGATCTCTGACAATTTGTGTAGGGGTGTCTGTGTCTAGGGAAAAGAAACAGTTCAGCAAGGGATGCATACCATCAAAGAGCTTCCCAGTGCCAGAAAATAAAAGATCCCAGACTATAAGATCAATTTTTGACATTTTAATGACCTCTACTGACTTTGAAAACAAAATCTCTTCTACTCAGATGTGATATTACTGCCTACGGTTGTTTTCATTCCTACGGGCAGATGGGTTGTGCTACACATTCTTTGTGCTGGCCAGTCTGGTCTAAGGTGGGTAGTGTCTTCTTGAGCAGGGAGTGCAGTCCAGAAGGGAGAGGACGCCGAAATGGGACCAGGACAGAAGATGCCAGCGGCAGGCAGGGCAGGAGGGCGTCTATATGGGAAGTAAAGGGGATGCAGAGCCCCTGCTAAGTGAAAAAAGTGTCCCAAAGGAGGGCACAGTGACAGCGTGGGACTTGTAGGTGGGTTGTTTGCACACAGGCGAGCGACAGGAGCCTGCGTACCCTACTGTCGTGGAAGGAAGTTATAAACATGGAGATACCCAAATCTTGGGTGGACTTGGGAGATGTTGGTATAGATGTGTATGTTTGTGTTTGCACATACACATTTTATAGATATGATTGTAAGTCCATGTATACGATTGCAAATGCGGGCATATATGTATTTAAAATAATGATAAGGAATCAGAAGCAATTGATCAAGGTTAGAGGATTAGTTGAAAATAAATACATTTTAGAGAATATCCTGATAATGAGAAAATAATATGATATCAAGTGATAAATATATGATACCAATCCTTATCTTAAGCTGATCCCAATTCTTTAAAAAGTATTTGAGACACTGAAAAGAAAGATAAAGGACTATTCCAAGTGTTAAATAAGGTTAATTTTGAGTATTGGTCTTACATGTGAAATTTTCAAATATTCTTCTTTTTATAATTGGAAATTCCCGTTGATCGTGTAACAATGGGGATGTGATGTTATCATTTTATAATTGGAATAAAAAGTAACATAAATTTAAAATCCCCCATTTTGTATCACAGCTAAATAGCTTAAGAGGAGCCCTGTAGGATGACATTTTTGTGGCCCTTTTACTCAGGTAGACGTGGTTTGATCTGTTCCCGAGGGCCACTCTGCTTCTTGATGACCTCCCAGAACTCTCTTTGTCAACCAGGCTGACCTCCAACTTGTAGCAATCCTCTTGCCTCTGTGACTGCAAACAAGAGCGTCATGATAGACTTTAACATGGAGAGGGCACAGAATTTTAGACCCACCATGGACAAGGTCACAATTTGAAATCAAATTTAGGTCTTCAATGGAAAAAAGTTCTCTCCGTCAGGGAACATGGTGCCTTCAAGTTCTCCAACAGGAGGTTAGTGTCAAGCTAAAGCAGAAAGCAGGCTGAAAGAAGACTTCCGCCATGGGTGTGGCCTGCAGCAGGGTGAGGGGGTGAGGGCAAGGCCAGGGCTTCTGACTGGCGCGGCTCTGCTCTAATTGTGAGTGTTGCTCCACCTCCCAGTCTTTCCAGCTTCTGTTTGTGAAGTGAGAGGCTTGGTTAAACCAATAGTCTCCAGACTTTCTTCTCTGGAGAGTGAGAAACAGACTCGGCTTTTGGTTGGTGGTCAGGAGACCTGGCCGGCTCTCCAATGAGGACCCTTAAGCATTTTCAGGCACCACTGTGCTGCTGCCTAGGGAACAAGAGCCTCCATGAAGCAATTGTGGGTGGCAGAGCCCCAGTGAGGTTGTGGCTTGCAGAGGCTCCACGCTTGGTATTAATCTTTAATTTTCTTTCCTGTCGAATGGGGGCAATGACAGCTTCCTTTCCAGCCTCCCACACCGGTGATGAGGTCCCATAGTTAGGCAGCAAGGAAGGGTTCTTTGGATGCTAGCACCTGCACGCTGATGCTCCAGTAAGCTTCGTTCTCCCTAGGAGGTGCTTCCATGAGGAACAGCGAGGAGGGAAGGATGCTCTGTGATGCTCCTGACTAATGATGCCACCACCTGTTCCAGTCCTCTCGCGCTCTGTTCCCAACTGAGGTTCCCACCACTGTGTTCTACACCAAGGCCTGGTAGGATGAGCTGTCCTTCAACTCAGACTGTCCCTGCCAGGTAACACACAGCCTGCAGCTACAGTTACTCTATAACAAGATGACTTGCATGTCTGGACAAAAAGCCTGCGGTCCTAGAACTGGGTCTACCTGGAGGCAGGCAGGTGTGGTCCCTCATCAGAGAGCTCAACCGCGGGATGTCTGTGGGGCTGCTGGGAAAGCATCCCCGTGACTAGAGTAATTCCAAGTTAGATTGTTTGGTCATAAGCAGCAACTGAGGCTCTACTCCCCACTCTCAAACATCCCAGCTCCTCCTAGCAAATGTGCAAAAGATCAGACAGCCAGGAGCCTTGAGGTGGATGGGGATACAGGGCCAACTGGTTTCCCAGGCCTCCCAAACGGCCGCTGGACAGTTGGAAATTCCCGTTGATCGTGTAACAATGGGGATGTGATGTTTTGATTTTTTTTAAGCAGTGTGTTCAAAGTAAAATCTCAATATAACAAAACAATGGAAGGATTATATTAGTTGCTTTTAATGAGAATTTAGTTTTCCTAATTTAACTATTTGCATTAAAACCTCATGATCAAAATCAGTCTATGTGATTCAAGAGTTTTGCTCTAACCCTGAGAAAACTGTGTCCACCCATTCGGATGCCCTGGGCCGAAGTGAACACTTTTTCTCTGGGGAGATCACAGAGATTCAGCTGCTCCTGCCTGCCAAGTGCTGGGGTTACATGTGTGACGCCACCATGTGCAGCTGGCTAAAACCATTCTTTCCGTAGTTCTGGGAGTGAGACAGGGTCTTACTATGTAGTCCTGGCTAGCCTGGAGCTCAC
The DNA here is from genome assembly GCA_004026605.1 of Ondatra zibethicus. Taxonomy (NCBI): domain Eukaryota; kingdom Metazoa; phylum Chordata; class Mammalia; order Rodentia; family Cricetidae; genus Ondatra; species Ondatra zibethicus. The sequence continues at coordinate 39,985 of PVIU01006741.1, forward strand.
TATGTAGACCAGGCTAGCCTTGAATTTGTAAGATCTTCCTGATTCAGCTCCCTGACTGATTACAGGTATAAGCTATCCTATCAGCTAGCAGGGACACCTGACTGCTAGGATTACAGATATAAGCCACCATGTCCAGCTAGCAGGGACATTCTCTATCCCCTGCCTCCATGCATGTCCCTGTCCACAGTGTCCTCTTTTCTTAAAATGCCTTTCTTCCCCTTCTTCAGCAAATGAACTCCTACTGTCCCCTCAAGACCTGGTGATGTAAGGCCTCCCTTAAAACCGTATAAAGCTACGTCTTGCTGTGTGCTTGCCTGGTTTCTGGCATGTTCTCCTTCATTCCACTCACCAAATTAAATTAGGTTCAGTTCTTTCCCCCTAGCAAAACTACGTAGAGGTTCTTATTTTTAACAGTCTGTACAACAACTTGCAATTAAACCTTGAAAGGATGGAGAAAGTTTGTTCCATCATCACAAAGATGAATCTCTAACTGTTGAACTGAAGGTCGGTTTGATTTGAAAAAGACAGATCCAAGTGAGCCTAAGTGTTCCTACAGCCTTCTCAACTGTTTTCTGTGACTGTAGTTTGAAGCTGTTGGGGGAGGGGAGGACAGCTGAGTGGAAATAAAACCTGGATCATAAACGGAAAGTGTGGGACCTGGCGTCTCGAGTATGGAGGAACAGGTTGTGAATCTGGGGTTCATTGAGGAAACAGGAAGGGAGGCAGCACAGTGATGAGCATCCCCTTCACCCCATGATTACAGTCAAACAGGAGAGCCCTGTTTCTCAGGTGAGACGCCAAGAGCTGATTGCCTTCAAGGTCTAGAAGGTCCTGGTATGTGAGCCTTGTCTCAGACAGCAAGACTCCCTGCCACTTTCCCCGAGAACCTAGCTTATGTCTGGTTTATACGTTGCCAGCATTTGGTTTTGCTCCTAAGAACCTTGAATACATTTTGTGACAGTTGAAAGTCTGAGCTGTCCCTACAGGGTGGCCGCTGGTCCCCCACTCCTAAGGAAAGGCGGCTCATCTGCTAAGGCACACACGCGTGTGGGAGACACATCCTTTCCTTTGTTTCATTTTCTGTTTTCTTATCAGTTATATGATGAAATGCTATTTTGAACTCATTGGGCTAAATAAAATAGATCATCAGAATAAATTTCACTGGTTTATTTTTGCTTCTTTTAAGAACATTTATTTTATTTAATTTTGTTCTAATGAGTGTTTTGCCTGCACATGTGTACGTGTGTGCACCACCTGCACCTGGTATCTGCAGAGGTCAGAAGAGGGCATCAGATCCCCCGTTTGGATGCTTATAAACAACATATAGGTACTGGGAACTGAACCTGGGTCCTCCCATTTATTGAGGGGGTGGGGAGAAGAAAGGGTTTACTTCACTCAGTTTTTTAAAACATAATTTCTTTATTGATTCTTTGGAAATTTCATATCATGCACCCTAATACTGCTTACCTCCTGGTCCTTCCACATCCTCCCCTCACCCCTGCAGTGACCCATCAAAGAAAATACTTAAAAAATCAAACCAAAACAAAACATAGCAAGCAGGTAAGCAAACAAATAAAAACAAGAATAAAAACAAAAACCCTCTTGGCTTCTCCGTCTTTCCCTCTTCTCCAATACCTCTTCATCTGTCCTGGTGGCATTGGGAGTGGTATGTCACATAATATACCCTTTTGTCCAGTCAGCTTTATTAGCAAGTTCATTGCAATGAGTCGCTGGCCTGGTTCAAGGCCTCTGGTTTCTGGCACACCCTCATCACTGGGTCCTCACTGGAACTTCTCTGGGATACCCTGTGGATACCCATGAAGATCTTGTGGGTATCATTCCACAGGTCCAGCAGGTCCTAAACAGGTAGATGTTAGGGTGGGCCAACCCAAGACCTGGCTGTGGGCCTGGGTGGTAGCTGAGATGGTCAATCTGGGCCACTGGGGCTGCTCACCTCAGTCAGGAGGACAGAGTCAGCTACCCCATGCCCATGACATCAGGGTCAGTTCTCCCTCACCTGTGGTGAGGGATGGGGCCATCTCTCCTGAGTTGAGGGGTTCAACTCTCTTGCTGCATTGTCTAGCCAGAGGCAGGACCAGCTTTCTTGGGGCCACTGAAGGGCGGGGCTGGCTCAGCATGTGGCTCTGATTTCATCATGCATGATTCCTAAGGCCCCCTGAGGTCACACAGTTCACAGATATCAACACAGACCCCAGATCCAACTGAACCATGGACCCAGATATGGCCCTCGGCAGCATCTCAGGTCCAGATGACATCCTGGCTCTAGGTAGAAGCACTGACCATTCAGATCAGGCATGGCCCCTAGACACCAATAAGGCCACGAGTTGTGGCCCCAACCCTGAGTTTCTGTGTGACCTTCGGTGGCAACATGGGCCCTAGACAACATAGACCCCAGCCTCAGTAGGACCACAGACCCAGGCACGGTCCTCAGCAGCAGGTGGGTTTGGATGTCATCACTGCTCCATACGGCAGTGCTGCAGGACACTCCAATCAGCACGGCCCCAGGGGCCGTGTGGCACTCAGACACTAACATGGCCTCAGACCTTGGGCATCAGTGGTAACAGGAGCCTCCGACATTAACACCGATACTGGCTGCAGTGGGACCAGAGACCCAGACATGGCCCTCAGCTGCAGCTCTGGCCTAGATGTTACCATGGCCCTGGGCAGCAGCAGAGGTCACTCAGATCTGTATGGCCCCAGCTGCAGCATGGCCCCTAGACTCCAACAGGGCCACAGGTTGTGGCCCAGACTGGATTCTTTCTAAGAGCAATATATTCTTGACCACTGAGCCATCTCTCTAGCCCTCATTTATTTATTTTTATTTTGTGTGTATTAGTGGTTTATTTACTTTTGCCTGAATGTGTGTTTGTGTACCATATACCCGGAGTCCTTAGACGAGAGTTTGGGTCCCTTGGAGTTACATGTTGTTCAGGAGCTATGTGGGTACTGGGTACAGAACCTGGGTCCTCTGCAAGAGCAGCAAGGCCTCTTAGCCACTGAGCCTTCTCTCCAGCCTCTGAACTTTCTAGTCACATGATTCATAGCTGAATGTCTCTCTTCTATTTTATTTCATTTCTCTGTGTGTGTGTGTGCATGTGTGTGTTCATGGGCGTATAGGTACACATGCATGTAGGTGGGTATGTGTGTGGAGGCCAGAAGTCAACCTAGAGTGTTGTTCCTAAGGTTCCATGCACTTTTTTTTTTAAATAGGATCACTCATTGGCATGAAACTTGCCACTTTGGCTTGCCTGGATGGCCAGCAAGCTCTAGGAATTCACCCATCTCTGCCTCCCCCCCCCCCAGGTCTGAGATTACAAATGTGTGCTGTATCTGTTTTTATGTCTATATGTGCTTTATCTGGATGTATATATGTGCATCACATTCATGCAGTGCCTATAGAAGCCAGAAGAAGACATCAGATCCACCAGAACTGGAGTTACAGATTGGGAGCCTCCATCTGGGTGCTGGGAACTGAACCCAGGTCTCCCACAAGAGAAGCAAGTGTTCTTAACCACTGAGACATCGCTCCAGGCCCCACACCTAGGTGCCTTTGGTTTGTTTTTAAATGTGAGTCTAGGGAATCCAATTTAGTTCCTTGTGCTTGCAAAGCAAACACTTTCCTAACTGAGCCACCCCCTTCCACGCCAGCTGTCTCTTCTATTTTAATTCTCCAGTTTTCATAGTTTTCATTTGTTTGACTTATTTACAGAAAGTTACCTGAAGCGGCACAGCCCAAAGCCTCCTCATGGACCCATCAAATATGACATCTCTTGCTGAGGAGAAAGCCATGAACACCTCCAACAGGAACGCCTCTCTGGGGAACGTGCACCCGCCCATTCCCATAGTGCACTGGGTCATCATGAGCATCTCTCCTCTGGGCTTTGTGGAGAACGGGATCCTCCTCTGGTTCCTCTGCTTCCGGATGAGGAGGAATCCCTTCACAGTCTACATCACCCACTTGTCCATTGCCGACATCTCGCTCCTCTTCTGTATTTTCATCCTGTCCATTGACTATGCACTGGACTACGAGCTCTCTTCTGGTCACTACTATACAATTGTCACATTGTCCGTGACGTTTCTATTTGGCTACAACACGGGCCTCTATCTGCTGACGGCCATCAGTGTGGAGAGGTGCCTATCGGTCCTCTACCCAATTTGGTACAGATGCCACCGCCCCAAGCACCAGTCGGCATTCGTCTGCGCCCTCCTGTGGGCACTTTCATGCTTGGTGACCACCATGGAGTATGTCATGTGCATCGACAGCGGGGAAGAGAGTCAGTCTCGGAGTGACTGCCGGGCGGTCATCATCTTTATCGCCATCCTCAGCTTCCTGGTCTTCACCCCGCTCATGCTGGTATCCAGCACTATCTTGGTGGTGAAGATACGGAAGAACACATGGGCCTCCCACTCTTCGAAACTGTACATCGTCATCATGGTCACCATCATCATCTTCCTCATCTTCGCCATGCCCATGCGGGTCCTCTACCTGCTGTACTACGAGTACTGGTCAGCCTTCGGGAACCTACACAACATCTCCCTGCTCTTCTCCACCATCAACAGCAGCGCCAACCCTTTCATCTACTTTTTTGTGGGCAGCAGCAAGAAGAAGCGCTTCAGGGAGTCCTTAAAAGTGGTTCTGACCAGGGCTTTCAAAGATGAAATGCAGCCCAGGCGCCAGGAGGGCAATGGCAACACCATCTCCATTGAGACTGTGGTCTGAGGACCACAGCAGGGAACTGTAGACAGAAACAGTGGAATGCAGGTGGCTTTTGGTTTGTGCTTTGAGATTTAAATCTTCAAAGTATGATACAGAAGGGAAGCATTCCACATGCATGGGAGTCTAACTAATGATGAGCTTGTGTTCTTACCTAGTATCTTCTGGAAATGTTTCCATATGTGACGGGGCTCTGTCTTTTTCCATCCTTATCAAAGACTTATTCTTCTCTTAGCTCTTTGGTAGTGATCAACAGTTAATTACAAAAACTGCTCTAGCAGGAGTCATCCCAAATGGGACCTGGAGAACCTAGAGAAGCCATGCAACTACTGCTGTTTGCTCCACGTGACCTCAGGAGAGAGACTCTGGGGAGCCTCATTTCCTCCCTTAGTGGAAGTGGTAACAGTCTGTACTGTACAGGTTATTGCTGAGTATGGCAAGGTAGGCAAAGCACCTGCTCATTGTCAAAGTTCAATAAAATCCATCTCTCTTCATCCTTTAACTAGAACTCAATGTGCTTATACAAATACTGCCTTGAGCTTTTAAATGTTGAACGTAGATTCCCAAAGGTCTCCTGGCTTGCAGCACGGCAGCTTTTCATGGTGTAACACCTCTGACTAAACAACAGGGATTGTCACAATCTAGGCAGCCACATATTTGGGACATCATTCTGGAAACAAACATTTGTCCCTTCTTGGAAGACTTTCCCATGGCTTCCCGTTCCTTGGGGAATACTCCACAGAATGGAAATCTATGTCTTGAGAATGTTTCACTGTGTATACGATTTCACAAATGCAACTTAACTCAGGATGTTGAGAACTGTCATGGTCTTAAAGATCTGTTCCCCCAAAGCGACGGGTTATTTGTAGTTAGGAAGTTCTTGCCCTCAGCCTTGTATGTGTCTCTACACCTGATACCTTTCTCCTGAGACTCTGTGTGTGTGTGTGTGTCTGCATGCAGCTCACATACATGTGAATGTGTGTGGCTGAACGTGTGGTGGGGGTGAGTGCATGCATGTGTGTGTGCATATAGAAGCCCAAGGCTGAAGAGGGAGTTTGCCTCCATTGTTTTCCACCTTATCCATTGAGTCAGGCTCTCTCAGTCGAATCCAGAGTCACCCCTGGGCCAGTTGAACATACTAGCTTCCCTTGAGAATCCTTATTTCTACACCCTGGGCTTACGGACAGGCTGCTATGCCCACTCAGCATTTGTGCGGTTACTGGGAAATCCACATTCTGATCTTCATGCTTGTATGGCAAGTGTTTTGCCCAAGCCTCCTGGTCTTTGTGTTTCATCCTTCTGAGAAGGAGGCTCATGGTGGGAGCTAAAAAGGATGCCAGCGCATCTGGAAGGAATTTGGATGCTTTCCCCTAAGACTGACTTCTGAAGGATCCATTGGGCTTCTTCAAGCTCCGTCTCCTGTCTGCTCTGAGTTGCCATCCCCAGACCACACACACTGGATTTTAACTGAATGCTGTCTTAGCCTATAGACCAATACACTGGGATACCAGCGTCCCGCCCGCCCTTCTGGGAGTCTCACTGAGGCAGCAGTGCTTGCTGGGTTCTTCACACAGGTGACTGTTCAGTGAGTGGACCACTGGCTCTCGTTTCCACTGTTTGTCCTCCGCAGGTCTGGATGACGTCTGGAAGAATGAGTCTTCCCTGTTGCCCTCTCCCCTCTCTGTCCCGGAAGTAATAATGCTGGTCCCATAGGGCCACTTTGCTGGAGAAAGGTGTGAGTCTCCCTCCGAGCTGAGCCCCGCTGCTAGCCAACTTGGAGGCAGGAGACTTTTCAGTGGGTGATAACATCTGACTCAGAAGCAAGGCAGCTTGTGTTCGGGAGTCCAGATGGGGCGCAGAGCGGTGACATTTAGAACAGTCTTGTTTGCCGTTGGAAGCCGAGTTTCTGTACTCGGGAAGAGTGGAATGTACCAACCAGAGTGGGCCCCTTCTGATTCTGCTGTCTCCGGAATGTCATGTACAGTCTCATCACATCCCAACAGTTTCTGTTCCTCCGGTTTCTGTCACTATGACAAATACCTGAGACAAGACAATTTATAAGAAGAGTTTATGCTGGCTGTCGCTTCAGAATTTCAGTCGGCTATCACCTGACCCTGTTCCATTGACTCTGTAGTGCATAAGACATCATGGCCGGAGCACATGGTAGAGAAGGGCTGCTCGCGAGCGTCCCAATATCTGCTTCCAGGGTATGCCCCCAATGCCCTGCCTTCCTTCCACTAAGCCCCACCTGTAAAAACACTGTCTGCTCTACGCTCTACTGTACTATGCCTGTAACACCTGTGCCACTACAGGACAGTACGCGAGCCAGGAACCAGGCTGGAGACTTAAAAACACACGCACAGAGACACAGAGAGACACAAACACGGGTCATCCTTGATACAAGAATGCCAAGTTTATTTTGCTCCAGGGAAGCTTACATAAGGGATCCTTAGCCACACTCAGCTCTCGGGATCTTTTAGCTCAGGCCTCATCAGAACCCACTCCCCTGCCATCAGGGTCTCGTGCTCAGAGCAGCTGCAGGGGAAAACAAGCTTTCTACAAGAAATTCAGGGTCTGGGAGTCCATGGCCCCCAACAGCTCCCAACACCCACCCACTAAAGGTGAGGATTGAAAGTGCCAGCCTCTCCTAATGGATTTACACATTCATGGCAAAGTCTTTACACATGGGGCTTTATGGACACTGTCAAGCCATGCAGATCCCAAGGAAAACACTGAGCAGAAGCCCTAATTACTGCCTTTTGGAAGATGAGGTAAGGAAACTGAATGAGCTAATGTGGTTGAACATTCCCCTACTTTCCCAACAAGCAATTTCTTGTAAAGAGGTAGGATTTGGAGTTCTTTATTTTTACTGACAAATTTCTTTCTCATCCCTTAAATCTATTCTCAAAGTGAACTATAGACTAAAACTAGGGCCAGAAACATGATTCAGCAGATAGAAGTGGATGCTTCCAAACCAGAAGCCCTGAGTTCGATTCCCAGGACTCGCATGGTAGAAGGGGAAAATCAACTCCTGAAAGTTGTCCTCTGATCTCCACATATGTGCTGTGGTATGTGTGCCTCTCGCATATATACATATGTATGTATATGCACATACACACAATAAATACATGTAATAAAAAATTTCAAAACCTAAACCAGAGGTAATGGCTCATGTTCATAACCTCAGCACTCAGGAAAATGAGGGAGGAGGTAAGTTCAAGCCTGGGCTACACAGTAAGTTTCAGGCTAGCCTGGGCTATGGTAATTATAGTAAAAGATCCTGTTTCAAGTCAAGCGGTGGTGGCACATGCCTTTAATCCCAGCACTCAGGAGGTAGAGGAAGGTGGGTCCCTGAGTTCAAGGTCAGCATGGTCTACAGAGTGAGTTCCAGGACAGCTAGGGCTCCATAGAGAAACCCTGTCTCAAAAAACCAAAACGAACAAGTAAAAGAAGATCTTGTTTCAAAAAATGCCATAGTTGTAATCATTTAAGTAAAATGCTGCAGGTCCCCGAGTGGTGGCAGGCAGCAGGCAGTGGGTCCTGAGACCACAACAGGCCATGAAGGCAGCCAGGTCCCAGGCAGGAAGCCGCATGGCAGGTGAGAGACTGAGACAGATAGGCACACCATGCAGAGTGAAGTTGGATATTTATTTAGTGGGTTATAGAAGGGAAGGAAAGAAGAAAGAAGAACAGAGAGAGAGGCAGAGAGAGAGAGAAACAGAGAGGGGAAAGGGGAGATGGAAAAGAAAGGGACTCAGGCAGGAAGCTGAAGATCAGCTTGCCTCAGCAGACTGGGGGGGGGGTTGGGGGAATGGGTGTGGCTTGTCTCTTAAAGGGACAGGACAGACCATTACGTTCCCATCTCTTTTTTTATAATGAAGAGGCAGGAGGTTAGGCACAACAGGTTAAAGGAATTGGGGTGGCGGATTCTCAAGACTACTTCCTGCTTATTTGTGGGTGTCATCTTAGGGGGGAACCTGAGAAAGCTGGGTGCTGGTCACATCCTGGTGTAGCTGGTCTCTTTGTTCCTGTCTGGTGTTGGTGGTATGGAAATGTCTGGTATCTCTAACACCTGTTTAAGGTATTGGCAGAACAGAGGACAAAGTTAAGTTTAGAAAAAAAATTTAGGACCAGGGAATTGAGAAAGGTGTATCTGACCTGTTTAAGGTGGATCCTTCAATTCAGCCCCCTAGAACTCACAAGAGTTCTTTGGGTTTGTGAAAATTTAAACAGCAGCATAATGATTGTGACAGATGTTTTTGCACAATGAAAAGTATTTTTAAGACTATGAAAGGCAGTGTGAGAAAGAAATTTGATAGCTTGCATTTGTCCTCACACCTTTATAACTTGCAAGTACACACCTTAAAACTTGTATTTGTATCTTACTGAAATTTTTTTGGTGAGGTTGTCCTTTTAAACTGACAAAACCTCTCAGCTGTCAAACTGCATCAGAGATCTTTGAGAAGGATAAAGTTTTACTTGAGTTATTGATTAAAAAACAACAGAGAATTTACTTGGCAGGGCAGCTAGGGCTCCACAGAGAAACCCTGTCTCAAAAAACCAAGACAAACAAGTAAAAGAAGATCCTATTTCAAAAAAGGCCATAGTAGGTGGGGAAGATCAATCAAAGCTAGCCTCAGTTACACAGAAACTTTTAGGGGAGCCTGAGCAACCTTTGACCCTGTCTCAGCAACACAACAGAAGAGCCAAATGTCGTGGTGAGTGAGGCCTGTAATCCCAGCACTGAAGTGGATGGAGTTGGAGGGGTGCCAAGAGTTAAAGGCCAGCCTGAGCTTCATAGCAAAACAGAAAACAACAAAGCAAAACAACCAAAAATAAATAAATAAAAACTGAAATGATAAATAAATTTGCTCCTTCACTGCCCCAAGCAGGGAATGGAAACCTTGTCCCAAACAGCTGCATAAACATCCCAGGAACTAGCTGCAAAGCTCATTCATTACCATGCTGTTTTATTGGTGTGTGCTTTTGATCAAAACACAGCTCTTAGAATGACTTGCTATCAGGCAAATGGAGAATGCTAAAACATGCCCTAAAGTGCTTACTATGAAGCAACAGCACAGTGAAACATTCAAATCCATCGGGCCCCCACGCTACTGGGGTGTGTTTCAGTGTCTACAGGAAATAAGCTGCACTACTGAGCCCATCCATCTCCTTTCAAGGAAATAGAATAGCAGAGGCCTGAGGGACCACATGGCGATTTCAGGGACTCCCTAGTCTAGCCGGTGCATAACAGTGCTGGATTTCTGGAGGCTTCCACATCCCCGGACCTGCCTTTTACTCCCACAGACCAAGGGCATGGGTATTTGCTGTCATTTATTTTAAAACACCGGGAAGAAGTCATGCCATGCAACAAAGCTCACATAGGAGGTTCATTGGAAAGGAGAGAGAAGGGGCAGAGAAGGGGGCATAGACTAGTCCCTGGGGACAAGAGTGGCAGAAGAGAAAGAAAGAGAGGAGAGAGAAGAAGAGAGGGAGAAAGAGAGAAAGAGACAGGAGGTGGGCAAGGCCCACCTTTTAAAAGGGAACATACTGAATGTGCATAGGAGGTGCTCTTAATGACTGCAGCTGAGGACATAGCCTGCCAGGACCCTAAGGGCAGGCCAGTGCAGATGCCTGGATACTAACATTCCTCCCTTTTGCTTATTATAAAAAGATGAGGAGTTAGAAATGGGTAGCAGGTGAGGAGGGGAATCCAAGATTCAGTGTTGGACAAAAATTAAGAAATGTGGGAGGAATTACAGGAGATCCTTGGGCCTCTTTAGAATCAAGATGGTTCATACTGGAGAAAAAAATGTGCTGGTGTACAATGTGTGGAAAATGTGCTGGTGTACAATGTGTGGAAAATGTGCTGGTGTACAATGTGTGGAAAGCCCCTCTTAGTTATCAGTACTTAAAGAGTGCTATGCAGTCCATATGATGAAAGAGTCATACAGAGAGAGAAGCCATGTACCCCTGCCAGAGACAGACGCTGGAACTTTATGGGGTAAGCCACAGCCTCGGCGATACACAGATTAATAGAAATGGGTTAAATTAAGATGTAAGAGTTAGCCAATAAGAAGCTAGATCTAGTGGGCCAAGCGGTGATTTAATTAATACAGTTTTTGTGTGGTTATTTTGGGTCTGAGCTGCTGGGAACAAACAAGTGGCCTCCTACTACAGATTGGTGCCAATGTGGCCAACTAAAATCCACTTAAAACCTGACAGAGTTTGGGAAGGAATTCTAGGCAAAAAAAACCCCCAAAACCCAAACAAAACAAAACAAAAAACAGTTAAGAACAGCTTAATGCTGTGGCTCCTTTAAGAGATGTTTTCCTGATTCAGCAGTAGCAGAAAAAAAAGTCACACGTTTTTTCTGGGCCATGTGCCAGTGCAAACTCTGGCTCTTTCAGGAGGTTGACCATTTAAATGCAAGTTACCTGGTGGCACCATGGGCCAACTGGTTATCAGAGTTGTGGTGAAGATGGTTCCCACCGGCAGTGAATGAACTTCTGCTATGTTGGACTGGGCATAGCAAGCAGGAAGGGCTGTGTTAGCCCTAGCCATGCCTGCTTAGCATTAAAAAAAAGTGGTTCTGGTCAGAAAAGGATTACAGATATACTATAAACACAAATCCAGATGGAAAAGACCTCTAAATGGGTCACAGTGTTGGATAAATGTATGTAGGCTTGGGAGAGAGAAGAAAAAGAGTATAGAGAGTTATAATAAGAAATAACTGGTTTTTTAAAAAATAAATCAAAGTCTTTAAAGAGACAGTACAAACCATCATAGATTAAAAAGAGTAAAGAAAAATAAGCCACATAAAGATGGAATATACACAGATAGTCTGGATTATGTGTACTATTGTGTTTTCTTTGAATTTTTTGACTGTGAATGAACTAAGTACAGAGAGACATTTAATTGTGCAGACTGTTAAACTAGGCCATCATATATAGTCTAAATGTATCCTAAATTTAAAATTTGGGTCTAAGGATATGTTGCTTTGGAAAAGAGGTTCTTTTTTTTTTTCCCACAGAGGATGAGAACCTGTGGAATTCTTCTAGACTAATGTGGTTTGATGAACCAAGACCACCTGAAAGGTTTCGGTGAACACCCCAAAAATTACTTCACCCAACAAACAGCAGGAAGCAGTTTGGAGAAAACTATGCCCATATTTCCAAATATTGTTTATAAATGTTTGTTTACATTTAAAGGGGGATATGCTATAGATATGAATAATTTGTATTGGTATGGATCTTGATTTATTGATACAAATTTTAGGTCAATTTTGTTATATGTATATTTCTGCTCTTGATTAAGGTATTGTGTTTGTGCAGCTTATTTAAAATATAGACTTAAGAAATATAGGTTAATAGATAATCATCTGTAATAATCAAACTTGTAGTCATGTTAGTTAGATTTTCTAGATATATTTCAGTTAGATAGGGAACTTTTTTTTGTTTGTTTTTTGTTTTTTGAAGACAGGGTTTCTCTGTAGCTTTGGAGCCTGTCCTGGAACTACCTCTTGTAGAACAGGCTGGTCTCGAACTCACAGAGATCTGCCTGTCTTTGCCTGCCAAGTGCTGGGATTAAAGGCGTGTGCCACCACCACCCGGCTAGATAGGGATTCTTCAAATCTTTCAAAGACCTTCAGAATATGGCATTTAAATGTTTAAGAACTTAGGACTTTTCATGAGAGTGAGACACATCTGCTCCTGGCAGCACCAAGCTACTTAAAGAGGAAGATAGGCACCAAAGAGGCTCCTTATGGCATTGGTTAGCCATTTGGGCAAGAAACTGCTCTTGCCTGGACTGCTTGATGCTATGCTGTATGAACTGGACATGCAGGACCCACAGAGAAATGACTGTTGAACTTGCCTAAAGGTGAGATGGTCCTTCAGGGTTCCTGCTTCATGAAAGAATCTGCCAGACATTCTGCAGGACACAGAAGAAAGTGACTGACAAACTGCCAATATGGGTGGAACTGTCTTTGAAATTTCTTGCTTCATAGGAAAAGTCTGCTGGATACTATGGGCCTGTAGGCTGAAGATGGGTACCCCAACAATACAGGACTTTGGGTAACCATCCAGGCAGTGAGATGTCTCTGTGAATTCTAGAGTTTTGGAAGTTGCTTTCAATGTACTTCCTGTTAACTTAGATAATATTATATCCTTCTGGAGCCTTTGATGGAGTTGAAGAACAGATAATTATAATTATAGTTTTCTTAGTTATGATAAAAGATAAAGTAGATATCATATTGTAACTGCAATTCTTGCTTGATACCTGTTTTGTTATATGTAATTTTACTATGTTAAAGTTAAAACCTTCCTTTTTATTTAAACAGAAAAGGGGAGGTGATGTGGGATTGCCCTCTCTATATGCTGTGAATACCATTGGTTAATAAAGAAACTGTCTTAGGCCTGCGCAAGGCAGAACTTAGGTAGGTAGGGAAAACTGAACTGAATGATGGGAGAAAGAAGGTGGAGTCAGAAAGAAGCCATGTAGCCCCACCCGGGACAGACGCTGGAACTTTACCCAGTAAGCCACAGCCTCGTGGCAATACACAGATTAATAGAAATGGGTTAAATTAAGATGTAAGAGTTAGCCAATAAGAAGCTCAAGCTAATGGGCCAAGAAGTGATTAAATTAATACAAAAAAGAGAGAGAGAAAGAGAGAGATGCCAGGCGGTGGTGGCACACGCCTTTAATCCCAGCACTCAGGAGACAGAGGCAGGTGGATCTCTGTGAGTTTGAGGCCAGCCTGGTCTACAGAGCTAGTTCCAGGACAGGCTCTAAAAGCTACAGAGAAACCATCTCAAAAAAAAAAAGAGTCATACAAATGTCCAGAGCATGGCATGTTCTTCTCACATGCATCAAAACACAGAGGTCGTTGCAAAATTCACCCTGAAGAGAAAACTTTCAAATGTACAGAATATGGCAAGTCCTTTTTCCCCATGGGTTTTCTCTTCATGTTCATCAGAGAACCAAAACTGGAGAAAAACCTTTCATAGGTGAAGCATGTGGCAAATTCTTTTACTCGGAGTTCAATACTTCATATTCATCAGGGGATCCATACTGGAGAGCAACCTTACAGATGTAACATGTGTGCTATGTTCTTTACCCATGGCTCAAATCTTCAAGTTCACCAAAGAATACATACTGGAGAGAAACCTCACAAAATTAAAGAATGTGGCAAGTCACTTAACAAGGCCTCAAATATCCCAAGCTCCTCGGAGGATCCGCACAAGAAATAAACCTTACAAATGTAATATATGTGGAAGTCCTTTACTGAAAGCTCAACACTTCATGTTCATCAAAAAATACACACTGGAGAGAAACCTTACAATTGTGAAGTTTGTGGCAAGTCCTTTACCAAAGGCTCAACACTTCAAGTTCATTAATGAACAAATACATAAAGGAGTCAAACCTTACAGATGTAGAGAATAGGGCAAGTTCTTTAGGCAGATCTCACATCTACAAGGACATCACAAAGTCCATGCAGGAGAGAAACTTATGAATGTAAAGAAGGCTGAAAGTCCTTTACCAGGGCTTCAGCACTTCAAGTTCATCATTGAATCCATAATGAAGAGAAGAGGTAAAAATATACAGATAGTGGCAAGTCCTGTGCCCATGGCTCACATCTTCAAGGCCACTTACAGACCAATAGAATGAAGAACCCTTCAAATTGTAATGAATATGCTATATGTTATGTCATTTTCCCAAGGATCATCTCTGCAAAAGCTCACTAAAGCCATGCATTAGAGAAACCATGCTCGAGATGAGTCCTCACTTGTGGAAAATGGCCAGAGGTGGAGAAGAGGGGGCTCACCAATCATGCCAGTATTAGAGGGAGGTGTCCAGTGATCCGTTAGTTGGAGAAGCGAGGCTGTCATATGTAGACTGGGTTCCAGGGTCCCAGCACGCTTCAGACTGCCAGTGGGAAGGAGAAAACTGACTTTGCCCATCAGTTTTCATTTATTTTAAAATGCCGGGAAGAAGTCACACTGTGCAACAAAGCTCACATAGGAGGTTTATTGGAAAAGGAGAGAGAAAGGGCAGAGAAAGGGGCAGAGAGGGGGGCAGAGACCGGTCCCTGGGGACAAGAGTGGTGGGAGAGAGAGAGAGACAGACAGAGAGAGAGAGAGAGAGAGAGAGAGAGAGAGAGAGAGAGAGAGAAACACTTGCACGTGCGTGCGCACACAAACGGGGGGGGGGGGGGTGGGCCCACCTTTTAAAAAGGGAATGTAGCGAATTGCACAGAAGGTGCTCTCAGTGGCTGCAGCTGAGGATGTATCCTGTCAGGACCGCAAGGGCAGGCCAGTGAAGATGCCTAACTACTAACAGTACTTTCTAATTGAATTTCAAACTTGGAAGCATCTTCTTTCAGGCACAAGGTGTAGAAGAAGTCAGAGGACAAGGCTTGCCTGTCAGCCTGGTTGCGCATCTTGGTCCTCTACATCAGCCATGTCCTGAGACTAGTCTCTAAGAAGGTGGAGATCAATGTCTCCACAGGGACCCTTCGAGTGCCATTGCTCTTACACAGGCCCTGCTTGCTGTCTCTTCTATTTTCCTCCTGTAGCTATAATGAAATAATGCGATTGAAGCAACTTAGGGGAGAAAGCCTTTATTTGGCTTACACTGCTGCGTCATAGTCCATCGTTGAGGAAAGTCAGGGCATGAACACAAGCAGGAGCTGAATCAGAAACAATGGAGGAATGTTCCTTGCTAGTTTATGACCGGCTAGTTTTCGTAGTCTTGAATCACCTGCCTAGGGAATAGTGCCACCCACACTGGGCTGGGCCTTCCTGCATCAATTAGCAGTCAGGACAATCCTCACAGACGTGCCCAAATTGATCTAGGCAATTCTTTTTCAACTGAGGCTTTTGTCTTAGATGACTCTAGGCTGTGTCAAGTTGACAACTGAAGCTGACTACGACGCCAACCTTGAACCCAACTGCTAGGGTCTGAATGTCTGTGTGCCCCAGCATTCACACTTTGGAATGCTACCTTCCGTGATGGTCTTTGGAGGTGGGGCCTTTAGGAAGTGATTAGGGCATAGGCCAGTGCTGTCATGAGTAGGCTGGTCACTCACTCTTCTTATTGCTTATTTGTTTGTTTGTTTTTTCATGGCAGGGTTTCTCTCTGTAGCTCTGGCTGTCCTAGAACTCACTCTGTAGATCAGGGCTGGCTTTGAACTCAGAGATCAATTCTTCCTCTCAAGTGCTGGGACTAGAGGTGTGTACCATTGCGCCTAGCTAGGATGAACACTCTGATGAAAGAAAACCCAGGCAGTTGCTTATAGACCCTCATTGCCTGTTTTCTTAGGTTCTAACTGTAAAAGGTGTGACTTTTTTTCCTTCCGTCCTTTTTTTGGGTAGAGGGGGGAGCAGGTACCAGCCCAAATCCTAAGCCAAGTCTCCTGACACCTTGGGCATTTGCCTCTTTCTCTGTGAGGCCCCTTCTCACTCCACACACCTCCTGTAGAATTCTCTTTGCTCTCACCCAGCCCCCTGGGCCCCACAGCTGCTAACAGTCATGGCTTCAAAGTCTCACAAGGTTGATGCTACACAGCCCTCCTCATCTCTCTTCTTTGAAGGAGAGAGAGAGACTAGGTTAGGTCCCAGGGGCCCACCCTGCTGTTTTTCTCTATAATAAAATTACTATGAGCCTAAAATAAAGAGGACCTAGAGAGCCAGGACAAAACCAGAAGGTTCCAGAAGGTTTCCTCTATAAATCAGGAAATCGTTCTCACCAGTCAACTATTCTGCAGGCTTGAGCCTGAGCTCCTGGCCTCTGTAGCTGTGAGAAGTCAGTTTCATTTCCTAAAAATGTGCGTGTGTGTTTGTGTGTGTGTGTTTGTGTGTGTGTATGTGTGTTTGTGTGTGTGTGTGTTTGTGTATGTGTGTGTTTGTGTGTGTGTGTGTTTGTGTGTGTATTTGTGTGTGTGCGTGTGTACATAAATGCAGATGCCTGTGGCGGCCAAAGCTGTTGGGTCCCCTTGGAGCTGGATTTAGAGGCCCATGGGCAGGGCACATGCTGAGCCACAGAAGGAGCCCTCCTGAGCTCAGAGTCCCTGGACTGCTTGCTAGCCACAGCGAGTGACGAGGCCCAGTGGGCATAGAGATATGGATCGCAGTAATCGGACAAAGTGATTTCACATCTACTTAATTTCTTAATTAAAATATTGGCTTGTTTGGCTTTTTTTTTTTACTATTTATTTATTTACTTGTATGTATGTCTGTGTGAAGGTGTCAGATCCCAGGGAACTGGAGTTACAGATAGCTGTGAGCCACCATGTGGGTGCTGGGAGTTGCACCCAGGTCCTTGGGAAGAGCAGCCAGTGCTCCTAACTGCTGAGCCGTCTCTCCAGCCCCGGCTTGAGTTTGGGGCAGCCCCTTTTTATTTCATTTTTTAAAAACCTCCATTTTTATTATATTTTACAGGACAAATTTTCTTCAAAGTTTCTGAAATTAAAACAAATAGGAAAACATTCCTCCACCCATGTATGGTACCCCATGGTGGGTACACTTGGCACCCTAAGTGGGGCGTGGGGTTGGGCGAGAATGAGATCCTGGGGTTCCATTCAAGGGTACAACTATAGCAACTCAGCTTCCTGTAACTGGACCCACCTCTTTATTTCTTGAGGCAGGGTGTGCTAACTGGTTTCATGTCAGCCTGACACAGGCTACAGCCATCGAAGAGGGAGCCTCAATTGAGAAAACGCCTCCATAAGATCCAGCTGTAAGTCATTTTCTTAATAAGTGATTGACAGGAAGGGCCCAGCCCATTGTGGGTGGTGCCATCCCTGGCCTGGTGGTCCTGGGTTCTATAAGAATATAGGCTGAGCAAGCCATAGGGAGCAAGCAAGCCAGTAAACAAAACCCCTCCATGACCTCTGCATCAGCTCCTGCCTCCAGGATCCTGTCCTGATTGAGGAGTTCCTGTCCTGACTTCCTTCTACGATGAACAGGGCTGTGAAAATGGAAGGCAACCCATTCCTCCCCAACTTGCTTTTGGCCATGGCATTTCATCACAGCAATGATAACCCTAACCAGGACACAAGGCCACGCTGTTTCCCATGCTGGTTTGAACTCCTGGGCCCCAGTAATCCTATGGCTTCAGTTTCCCAGGTTCCGCTCCTTCCCATCCTACAACCACATACTGGGGGCCACGTCTTCAAGTCCAGAGTACATGGTCTTTGGGGACATTTCAGATATAAATCAGACTCATCATGTCATATTGTATTGCGCTGTGTTGGTTGCCTTGTGTTGTGTGCTATATTGAGGTTTTTGTTGGTTTTGAGATAGGGTCTCACTGTGTAGCCTTGACTGGCCTGGAACTCACTATAGAGACCAGGCTAGACCAGAACTCAGAGATCTACCTCCTCTGCCTCCCAAGTGCCTGGATCAAAGGTGTGCACCATCATGCCTGGGCCCTGTAATTGAGTCTTGTTGGGGTTTATCTGCTGTGTTTTGTGTGTGCTGTGGTACATTTTTAGGCTAAGTACAGGCAGAAGCAGTCAGAGAAGACCTACAGAAAGGGAAACTCTTGGACTTGTCCCAGGGAGCCTGAGTCACCCCATTAAGCCAGCCTCGCCAGCTTGCTATTTCTGGCACTGGCCACACTGCCCCTGGAGACTGGGCTCCTGCCGCCGCTGCCCCTGAATGCCACCATGGTGACATTCCAGTCATTTATTTGTCCTCCCAAAGTGCTGGGTGAGGGAGCGGTTGGAAATGCCAGCATCCATGCTCCCATCCTGGCTGCCGGGGAGAGGAAGAGGAGCATCTGTCCCTTCCCTTCCCTGTGTGAGCCGGGCCTCCACAGAGAACAAGGGTCTGTTCTGTCTGTGCCTTTTCCTGCCTCATCTGCAAGCTCTCTGGCCTTATGTTCGCCTCTCCTCTGCCTCCTGCTTCATCGGCTCAGTTTTCAGTTGTCATGTACAAATACAAGACGGGTGTGTGTGTGTGTGTGTGTGTGTGTAGGTGCTGACCCTTTCTACCCCCTTTCCTAGCCCTGAAGTCCTTTCTCTAGGGTAAAAGAGATGTAGCATACTGAAGAGAGGAGCAGAAGACAGAACTCAGGTTAGAGTGCTTGCCTAGTATGCACAAAGCCCTGGGTTCGATTCCCAGAACCCCATAAATCCACAGGTGGGGCCAGGGGCGTAGGGATCTCTGGGTCATCCTTGACTTAACTATGAAGAAGTATTAAGTTGGCACAACTCAATAACCAAGCCAGTTCAATAGAAACGGGTATTTTTAATGAAAGAAAAGGGGGGAACTCACGCCGCTCACTCCGCAGTCCTATCCATCCGGTGGACACTGCATGGAGAGAGTGCACACCTGTGTTCTCTCGATTTTCTACCTGGGGTCCAAGTAGCCACACCCCAACTTGATGTGATTGGCTAGTGGCCTTTCCCCCATCATAACTACATAGCTGGTGTGAGACAATTGTATTCTGTCAATTATATTTTAAATAAATGCTGATTGGTCAGTAGCCAGGCAGGCAGTATAGGCGGGACATCCAGATAGGAAGTAGAGGCAGGTCAACGAGAACAGGAGTATTCTGGGAAAAAGGAAGCTCTTTCTGCAGTTGTGAGCCTGCCACAGAAGAAGCAAGATGTGACTGCCTCACTGAAAAAGGTACCGAGCCATGTGGCTAACACAGACAAGAATAATGGGCTAATATAAGAGTTAATAAGCCAGGTGGTGGTGGCGCACACCTTTAATCCCAGCACTCGGGAGGCAGAGGCAGGTGGATCTCTGTGAGTTCGAGACCAGCCTGGTCTACAAGAGCTAGTTCCAGGACAGGCTCCAAAGCTACAGAGAAACCCTGTCTCGAAAAACCAAAAAAGAAAAAAAAAGAGTTAATAAGAAGCCTGAGCTAATGGGCCAATCAGTTTATCACTAATGTAGACCTCTGTGTGATTTCTTTGGGACTTAACGATTGTGGGAACCGGGCAGGACAGAAACCCCAACACATAGCCAGTTTGAGGCCAGTCTAACAAATGTTCCTCTTCCTGGCAAGGAGCCTCTGAAAGAAAATTAAGATTTTTCACTCATTTCACATCCTGTTGGCGAGAGCTATACATCAAATATGCTGAATTCTATGGTACAGTTTTTTGCATAATCTGTATGCAAATGATTCAATGAATAAAAATGAGTTACATAATGACAGGCTGTCTGCACTTTTACAAACCTATGATTTTTCTCAAGCTGCCTTACTGTTTACACGACTGGGCTGCTTCAGGTTCAGGTATACATTGGACTTTTAAACAGAAGGGGGAGGTAAGGTGTATGCTATGATTTTTCCATGTCCTTTAAGACAATATTCTATTTATTGATTTATTTATTTTGAGACACAGTTTCTCTCTGTAGCCTTAGCTATCCTGAAACTCGCTCTGTAAACCAGGCTGGCCTGGAACTCATAGAGATCAGCTTGCCTATACCTCCTGAGTGCTGGGAATAAAGGTGTGTGCCACCATGGCTTGGCTGATATTCTTTTCTGAATGTGTATAAATTCAGAAGCAGTACCAACCGACTGTAGTGTAAGTCTTAATTTGCATAAATAATTAGCATGCAAATAAAATTTCACTACAAATTGTTACAAAGCAGAGATTGCAATAGTCTACTGTGTGTTTGTTGTCTTGTTTGTTTGTCCAGAGTGGGGATGGAACCCAGGCTTTTTACACGAGAAGCTGAATCCCCAAGTAAGGTCTGACTTCCCTTAGTTTTTGTTACACGATGCCAACTGCAGTCTGAAAACACAAAATGGAGAATTCTGGAAAGCAAAGGACTCATAGGTTTTAAAGTGTGCCCCGCTTGAGGAGCATGGTGAAATCCAGCACAGTCTGTCTCCGTCTCACGGAGTTCCTTCCTGCAGTGTGTCCACCCCGTATATGATACTTCTCATCAGATAGCCATCACGGTTATCCGATTGGCTGCCAAGGTTTCACGGTGCTTGTGTCCCAGTAACTCTTACTTTGTTTAATAATGGCCTCAAAGCACAAGAGTAGTGTCCAAAGAGGCTGCAGGGCAGATGACAAGGAGGGGTAGATTAACTCTGGCCACATTGCTGGGTTCAGGACACCTGGGTATTCAGGCATCTGCTGGGGTCTTGGAGCACATCCTCTTTGGATAAGGCTGGTGGACTGTTTCCGGTTTGCAGGCATCCTTCTCAAGGCTGCATATACCCAACTCACTATTTGCAGCTTTCCAAGTGTGTGCTCCCACCCCCAGCTCACAGGACAAAATTCCACAATTAGGCCACGGCCATCTGACTCCAGCTTCTCTGCTCGGTTTTACTCAGATTCGTTTCAGTGCTGACCAAGGCTTTGCTTCCTATTTATCTCGAAAGGGAAGATAAGAAATGTACATAGGACACAGACGATTCAGGGAGTCACTGCGGGGACATTCAGCTGTTCCTTTAAGCTAACTATTGTCCAGAGAGATAACCGGTGCCGAGCAGAAAAGCAAGCCTCAATGTTCTGGTTCTGCTCTTTCCGTGTCCCCTGCCTTCCTCCTCCAGCCCAGCTGCCATAGTCTGATGTAGTACAGTTAAACTCTGAGGAAAAGATGGAACGGGGACCACTCTAATGCTCTTTTCTCAGCTTCTAAAGAGAGGTTATGCTACTCCTACCCACAAGCAGGAGGAGAAGCAGGTATCAGCATGGAGCTCTGGGGCCTGGATGCCGGGCCTGGGAGGTATGTAAACATCCTTGCTTTGTGGGTCACATCTGCCTAGAGGTTGCTCCTACTGAAACTGGATCTGGGGGTCTGGGGCCTGAGGAAAGCAAATGACATCGGTGTTCCGGAGCAGAACCTGGCGAGATGGAGGGAACAGAAGGAAAGCGTAAGGCAGAGGGGGCTGGAAGCCTGAAGGGCAGTTCTGGAGCATCCTGGGAAAAGGAGAGAAATCAGATGCTCAAACAGAAGGCTAATGGGCAGAAAAAAAAAATATCTGAGCAACGAATTAGGAAGAATGAAATTAGTTTGAGAAAGATAAGGACACAGTACCCAGAGTTATGAATAAAAATGAATTATGTAATAATTAGCTCCCATCTATACCCTTTACCAGAGAGTTGAAGTGTTTTAAAACAAATATGAAGTCTTCAAGGACCCTAGGGCACTTTCTGTTTCTAGAGCTTCTCCCTGTGCTGGGGTGATCCGTGGGCATCCAGCCTTGACCCAAACAGCTAGTTTCTGGAAGGGGCCTCTTCTCTGACAGCTTGTATCTCTCAATAAATGCCGAATGAATTAACAAAAAAAAGTACCTAGTAACAAACAATTTGACTCTTTTTTTATTGTGTGTCATGCTAAAATTTTGGTTTTGAAGATTCAAACCATCTGCAATGTCTTTGTTTAATGTTGCTCAGTAGGGTAAAGGTGTTTGCCTCCAAGTTGGATGACCCAAATTCAATCCCTGGCACTTACATGGGGGAGAGAATCAACTCCCCAAAAGTCATTCTCTGAGCCAGGCGGTGGTGGCGCACTCGGGAGGCAGAGGCCGGCAGATCTCTGTGAGTTTGAGGCCAGCCTGGTCTACAAGAGCTAGTTCCAGGACAGGCACCAAAGCTACAAAGAAACCTTGTCTCGAAAAAAAAAAAAAACAAAAAAAAAAAACAAATCAAACCAAACCAAAAACAAAACCAACCAACCAACAAACAAAAACAAAAATCATTCTCTGACACCCCAACCTCACAAAATAAATATAAATATATGTGCATTAATCATTACTCTAAATCCCCATCTCCCCCCCCCCCACACTCTCCTTGACACAAGGTCTCTCATATTCCAAGCTGGCCTGGAGCTCACTACATAACTGAGAATGGCCTTGAACTTCTGATTATCCTGCCTCCACCTCCCCTGTGCTAGGATCACCTGTGCATAACCCCAAGCTTGATATTATGCACTGTGCAGAGCTAGGTATGGAACCCAAGACCTTGTCTTTGTGTCTATTGCTACAAAGAGACACCATGGCCACAGCAACCCTTATAAAAGGAAGCATTTAATTGGGGCTGGCTTACAGTTCAGAGGCTTAGTTTATAGTCATGGTGACAGGAAGCATGGTGGCATTTAGGCAAACATAGTGCTGGAGAGTATCTGAGAGTTCTATCTGGTTCCACAGGCTGTATGAGGGAGACAATGGGCCTGGCTTAAGCATTTAAAACTTCAAAGCCCACCCCCAGTGATACACGTCCTTCAACAAGGCCACACCTCCTAGTAGCACCACTCCCTATGAGGCTATGGGAACCATTTTTATTCAAACCTCCACAGGCCTAATGCATGCTAGGCAATCCCTCTACCAGCTGAGGCCCATTTCCAGCCCCTATATTTTCTTATCACTCCTGCAATCAGCATTGTGTCACACGTGCAAATGACACTTGATTTTGAGGACTATAAAGAATTATAATCTGTCATTTTCTGTAGTTTTTCCCATTTAGCATTATTCTCAGCAATTCACTCACTTTCTAGTATTATATCTGGAATTCAGGGTTTAGAAACATGCTAGGCAAGTGTTCTACCACTGAGGGTTGCACAAATGCTCTTCCACTGAGGGCCATGCTCAGTCTGATTTCCATCTTGTGGTGTGGTGTATGGTCCCTCTATTTTTTTTGAGGCGGGGGAGGTTTTGAAAAAGGGTTTTTCTGTGTAACAGCCTGGCTGTCCTAGACCTAACTTGTAGACCAGGCTGGCCTCAAACTCACAGAGATCTACCTGTCTCTGCCTCCCGAGTGCTGGGATTAAAGGCATGCACCTGGCTGGTCCCTCTATTTTTACTACTGAAATGTATCCACAGTTTATCTTGTCAGCAGACTGTGTCCAGTTGTGTGTGTGTGTGTGTGTGTGTGTGTGTGTGTGTGTGTGTATTTAAAACTAGAAACATTGCATTCATCTCCTGAACAGTTGCATTGGAATTCCTCTCGAGCTTATGCCTAGGAGTAGGATTGTGGGTCAGATTTATAAGTCACCCCAAAGTGTTTTCCCAAGTGGGCAGGTCAGGTGGGCGAAGCCGCTTGCATTCCCACACACAATACATTACTCTAGCAGCTGAACGCTCTCTGTGTTCATCCGATATTGGCCATGCAGATGGTCGAAGCTTCCTTGCTGTGAACTCTGTTTACGTTTACTTGTTCACTCGAAAGACTAGGCATCTTTTTATCGTTATTGACCACATACACTTGACTGGATTGGTTTGCAGGCTGGTTGCTAGGCTGGTTGTAACTTGTTTTGTCAACTGGATATAAGCTGGAGTCATCGGGAAAGAAGGAACCTCAGGTGAGGAACTGCCTCTATCAGACAGGTCTGTGGGCATTGTCTGTGGGGCGTTTTCTTGATATATAGTTAATGCTAGAAGGCCGAGATCACTGTGAGTGATGCCATCCCTGGGCAGATACTCCTGGGTGTATAAGGAAGCAAACTGAGCAAACCATGAGGAGCAAGCCAGTAAGCAGTATTCCACCACTCTCCTTAAGATCTTGCTAAACTACAGATTCCTGCCTTGGCTTCCCTCAGTGATGGACTGTAAGCTGTAAAATGAGATATGTCCTTTCCTCCTCAAGTCGATTTTGGCTTGTGTTTTATCACATCAACAGGAAGCACTCAAAGCCTTCTGAAGTAGGCGTGATGACAGCCATCACTAATCACAGGATTTTGGAGGGGCAGACAAAGGGATTAGTAGTTCAAGGTCAGCCTCAGCTGCATAGTGACTTTGAGTCCAGCCTGGGCTACATGAGATTTTGTCTAAAATATAAAAGCAAACAAAGAGATGCCAACAGAAAAGGAAGCAGCCTCCTTTAGAGTGTGTATGTGAGTTGTGGATTAGTGAGCCCTAACTCTGATGACTGGTATCCTTATAAGAGAGCCATATGGAGACAGACGTCTGGAGGGATGTGGACTCATGACAACAGGAGTGTAAGTCTGTAAGGCAAGGCTCCCAGAAAGCGCCAGTTCCCAACAGTGGTCAGAAGAGAGACAAGGAGGAGGTCTCCTCCAGCTTTGTCAGAGTGAGCCTGGCCTCATTAGCTCCTTCACTTCCCCCCACTGGTCAACTTTAAAAAAGAACAATCTTGCTTTTTTTCAATTTGATGTGTTATACATCTGAGTGTTTTCCTTGTGGACTACATGTGTGCAGTGTCAGTGGAAGCCAGAAGAGGGGATCTGACCTCCCGGAACTATGTTATAGGAAATATGATAACAGTTGTGAGCCACAATGTGGGTGTTGGGTTCTCTGTAAGAGTGTCAAGTTCTTTTTTTTTTTTTAAAGATTTTATTTATTATGTATACAGTGTTCTGCCTGTATGTACACCTGCAGGCCAGAAGAGGGCACCAGATCTCATAGATGGTTGTAAGCCACTATGTGGGTTCTGGGAATTGAACTCAGGACCTCTGGAAGAGCAGTCAGTGCTCTTAACCTCTGAGCCACCTCTCCAGCCCCGAGCATCAAGTTCTTTTACCCATGGAACAATCCAGCCCCACCACCAGTCCATTTTTGAAGTGTTGTCTACCTTAATTGCTCCATCTGTATGGAAGGGCTGCTTTCAGGTGGTCCCCTCTCTCCCTGCTGGCTCTATTTAGTGACAGGTAGCACAGCCCCCAGAGCTCTGCCCATGCCCCTGACATCGCTTTCTGTTCTGCCGCCGGTTTGCCTGGGAATACTTCTCCACATGTGGTTTTAGCCTCGACGGGAGCCAACCTATTTTAAACTGTCTACATGGCACAGACCATTTAGAATTTTTCAGGTTATGAGAAAATCATGTTGAAGAACCAATGTTGCATATTTTCAGTGGTGAATCATATGACATGTGAATCGTGTCTGAATAAGGTTTAATGGTTTTTTTTTTCCCTTGCCGGGAGGAATAAAAGTCCTGAGTTCCTGCCAGCTGTGTAACATGCTCCTGATATTAATACCTGCTTCCCTGGCAATCCTCTCTCTCTCTCTAAAAAACATCATGTGAGTGTGTGTGTGTGCGCGCATGCACATGAATGCATGACTATCCATGTATGTGAATGTGGGCTCGTGTTTGTCACTGTGTGTATGAAGGTCAGAGGACAACTTCAGGCATTGATTCTTGCTCTCCCCTGTTTGATACAAGGCCTCTTTGTTGTTCACCACGGGGTGTGACAGGTTAACTGGCCTTGAGCCTTTAGGGTTTCTCCTGTGTCCATCTCTCTATATGACACTGGCATTATGGATACTTGCTGCTGAGTTTACCCACACCCAGTCCTCACACTCACGGCTAATGTTTGCCTCTTCATTCCTGCCCTGTCTCTCTGAAGTATTTATTCCATGAATGACTTCTTCTCCATATCTTGGAGGTGGCCACAGCCAAATTTGGTGTCAATGAGCTTGGGATCGATCTTCTAGAGAGCCTGCAATTAATTTGGTCTGCACCATGAAGGACTTGCATAGGGTATCTAGGTACTTCTTGGTCTATCATACAGCTTTCAGCAGGGCAAAGACATTGGTCACTTTGCTGTAATAAGGCAAAGCTGCCTAGTGGGTTGATGCTCTTATCAGATAGGCCAGAGTTGGGGGGGCAGAGTTGGAGGGGGCAGAGTTGGGGAAACAGAGTGGGGGGGCATTTTTCTCCCTCAGCTTGCCATCCTGGAAATGGTAGCCCTGATCAATCAATCTATTGTTGGTCACCTTGCCAATTGAAGTTCAATGACAGTAACCTTTCTGCTCAGCTCAGACTAAAGAAGGCCACAGGGGCAGGGTGCCAGCTTCTAACACAGGCAACTTTGCACAGCCCTTGGTGTGTCAGTAACTGGTGACCCCTTTGTAATCTTTTCTCTTAGTCACCCCGACGCTACCAATCATCTCATCCTATGTGAACACCTTGTTAATGGAGACTCTGCCCACTCCCCCCCACCCCCGCCCCTTCAGGTCAAGTCTAGGTTTTCTTTGCCACAACACCCTGTCTACCTGGCTTGCCTCCAGGCAGGCCTCTTTCCGGTGGGTCAGAAGCAGGCATTGGTCAGTGTGGGTGAACCGGAAGCACTTGCACTACAAAGTCCTTTCCACATCGCTTCTTGTTGCCGTTTCTTGCAGTACCTAGAGAAAGCCATCTTAAATCAGTACCAGTTCTTAGCGAGGTGACCTTTGCACTCACTGCTGGCAGGCTGGGCAAAGATGGCTCGGAAGTCCTCAGCGTGAGGAGCGCTACACAGCCCACGTGCCTAACCACCAAGGAGGTGTTTCCAGAGGGCACTCAGCCCGCGCAGCTTCCTTCTTGTCTGCCTGGGAGCCCGGCCTGTTAACTTCCCACACAAAGTAGGTCAACCCAGCTCATAAGCCCAGAGAAACTGAGGTGGGCAGACTTGGGAGGGTCATCCTTGGGAAAGCACTTAGCTTTGACACAATGCCTGCTGGCTTCTTCTGAGGCAAGTGTCTCCAGATACCGTGTCTGTAAGCAAAGATGTCTGTGAGACTTTGGGCCACCCAGTCCAGCCTGCAGAGGAGCTGTATTTTTTTTTTTAAAGACCCTGTTGGATTTTGTTTGGAATTGTATTACAAATATGGATCAGTGACTGGGCGGTGGTGGCGCACACCTTTAATCCCAGTACTCAGGAGGCAGAGGCAAGTGGATCTCTGTGAGTTCGAGGAAAGCCTGGTCTACAAAGCGAGTTCCAGGACAGGCTCCAAAGTTACACAACCCTGTCTTGAAAAACCTATATATATATCAGTTCTGGGAAAAGAAGTATGTCTCTAGGATATTAGTACTTTCATACATGTATGTGCAATCTTTTTGCAGTTTTCTAATGGTCTTGAGGATATTTCGTGAGATGCATTTCTTTTTTTTTTTTAAAGATTTATTTATTTATTGTGTATACAACATTCTGCCTCCATGTCTGCCCACACGCCAGAAGAGGGCCCCAGATCTCATTACAGATGGTTGTGAGCCACCATGTGGTTGTTGGGAATTGAACTCAGGACCTCTGGAAGCGCAGCCAGTGCTCATAACCACTGAGCCATCTCTCCAGCACATAAATCAATCTTTTTATTTGTTTGTTTTTTTGAGACAGGGTTTCTCTGTAGCTTTGGAGCCTGTCTTGGATCTAGCTCTTGTAGCCCAGCCTGGTCTCAAACTCACAGAGATCTGTCTGCCCCTGCCTCCCGAGTGCTGGGATTAAAGGCATGTGCCACCACCACCCAGCAGAGATGCATTTCTAAGTGTGTTCTAATTTTGGTTTTTTTTGTAGACAGTGATAAAACACATGTAGAAATTACTTCTGCTATGAAAAATTCAAAAAACAAAATAAGCAAAAACCATTGACTACTCATTTGGCCCCAGAGGATAATTACAGGCAGAGGAGAGCCTAGGTGCTTGGCCTGCATTTGCACCTGACTTTGGGTCACCTGCATTCCTCTCCAGGCAGGCATGTCAATCACTCATGGTGTGTCTACTTACAAACCAGGAATACCCAGCCTCTCTCATTCTCCTTCAAGGCCGAAGGCACAAAGATAACAGCATCTGAGGGCCAGAGATGTAGTTCCATTGGTAGAGTGGTTGCCCTGGGTCCTGATGCCAGCAGCTCATAAAGACAGGCCTGGTGGCACTTAATGTATCCTAAGATACTATGAAAAAAGGAAAAGAACAGACCGGGAGCAGAAGCCAGGAGCAAATCCAGCCCTGGGAGCCAACCCAGTCCTGGGACACTGACTGAGCCAACAACCTGACTCAGAGTCCGCGACCTCCACCTCAACTGGAGTGGGACTGAACCAGTTACCTAGGACAAGGAGAGAACGGGTTCCACCAGGAGCAGAAGTCAGGAGCCAACCCGGTCCCAAGACTCAAGCGGATCAGGACTGACCCAGCGACCAGATCCAGAGTCAGCGATCTCCACCACCAGGACAGGTCTAACTCCAAGCCAGGGACATCTGCAAGAGGAGATCCAGACCAAGATTTACAGAAACAGATCAAAGCCAGCAGCCTAGGCCAAAGTAGGCTTGAGAAAGCAAACTCCAAGAAAGCAGACCAAAACACTGAGCTACCTCCAGGAATAGAAATAACCAACGAAGTAACTAGAACTGTGACACTGACTGTACCACTAGGAAAACCATCTTAGCTTTTGATCTACTGGCACCTAAGAGATTATTCAACAGAATCTCAGACAGCACCAACCACACTCATTAGAGGAAAAGATGAGTAGAAAAGGTAAGCTATACCACAAAGAGCAACACAATACCAGTGAAATCCAAAGACCCTACAAAAGTAAGACCTGAACAACCAAATATGGATGACCCAGAAGAAAATGATCTAAAAAATAACCACAAGAGAATATCTGAAATTATTAAAGATGAATTGAGAAATTGTCTTAAAGAAATGGAAGAGAAAACAAACAAAAAATTGGAAGATATCAGCAAATCACTTAAAAAAAAAACCAAGAAAAAGAACTCAAACATATAACAGAAACTATTCAGGACTTGAAAGCTGAGATAGAAAAAATAAAGAAAACACAAGCTGAAGGAATTATAGAAACAGAAACCATGAGGAAAGGAACAGGAACCACAAATGCAAGCATGAACAACAGAATACAAGAAATGGAAGAGAGAATCTCAAGTGCGGAAGATAAAATAGAGGAAATAGACTCATCAGTTAAAGAAAACATTAAATCTAACAAAGCTTAACCCAAAATATCCATGAAATATGGGACAACATACAAAAGCCAAATCTTAGAATAATAGGTATAGAAGAAGGAGAAGAAAGTCAACTCAAATGCACAGAAATGCCGAATGAATTAACAAAAAAAGTACCTAGTAACAAATAAACAATTTGACTTTTTTTTTATTGTGTGTCATGCTAAAATTTTGGTTTTGAAGATTCAAACCATCTGCAATGTCTTTGTTTAATGTTGCTATGGAGCACAGCGCTCAATAGGATAAATTTTGTTATTTAACAAAATCATAGAAGAAAACTTTCCCTACCTAAAGAAAGTTTTGCCTATGAAGATACAAGAAGCTTACAGAACACCAAATAGACTGGATCCAAAAAAAAGTCCTCTCGCCACATAATAATCAAAACACTAAACATACAGAGGAAAGAAAGAATATTAAGAGCTGCAAAGGAAAAAGGCCAAGTAACTTATAAAGGCAGACCTATCAGAATTATACCTGACTTCTCAGTGGAGACAATGAAAGCCAGAAGGTCATGGTCAAGCATTATGCAGACACTGAGAGACCATGGATGCTAGCCCAGGCTAATATACCCAGCAAAACTGTCAATCACCATAAAAGGACAAAACAAGATATTCCATGACAAATCTAGATTTCACCAATACCTAGCCACAAAAACAGCCCTACACAAAATACTAGAAGAAAACTCCAACCCAAGCAAGATGGCTACACCAACAAAAACACGCACAATTGATGATCTCATTACAACAAATCCCGAAGAAGAAAAAAACGCACAAAATAACATCACCAATGATGAAAACCAAATTAACAGGAGATAGCAACCACTGGTCATCAATATCCCTTAATGTAAATGGACTCAGCTCACCCATAAAAAGGCACAGGCTAACAGATTGGATACGAAAACAGAACCCATCCCTCTTCTGCATACAAGCTCAACTCAAAGACAGACATCATCTCAAAGAAAAAGGTTGGGAAAAAAATATACCAATCAAATGGACCTAAGAAACAAGCAGGTGTAGCTATCCTAATATCTAACAAAATAGACTTCAAGCTAAAATCAGTCAAAAGAGAAAAAGAAGGACATTTAATATTAGTCACAGGGAAAATCCATCAAGAGGAAATTTCAATATTGAACATCTATGCTCCAAATACAAGGGCACCTTCATATGTCAAAGAAACACTTCGAAAGCTTAAATCATATATTAAACCCCACACACTGATAGTGGAAGACTTCAACACTCCCCTCTCACCACTGGACAGGTCAATCAGACAAAAAATGAACAGATAAATAAGAGAACTAACAGATGTTATGACTCAAATGAACTTAACAGACATCTATAGAATATTCCATCCAAACAGAAAAGAATATACCTTCTTCTCAGCACCTCATGGAACCTTCTCAAAAATTGACCACATACTCGGTAACAAAACAAACCTCAACAAATACAAAAAAGTTGGAATAACCCAATGTACCTTATCAGATCACCATGCCTTAAAACTAGAAGTCAACAGCAATACCAAATCCAGAAAACCCACAAACACATGGAAATTAAACAGTGCTCATCTGAATCATCAATGGGTCAAGGAAGAAATAAAGGGAAATTAGACCTGCAGAAGCCAGGAAAGTGAGCAGAGCTCTCCCTCCACACTCCAGCTTCTGTTGCACCCAACAGCACCCTGAGAAGCCCAGGTCCCTGACTCCGTGGAGCAGAGTAATCTCAGGAGGGACCATGCAGTACCAGAGGAGAACAAATCCCGGCAATAGGTTGAGAAACACCCAGGAAGCCAGTACGGACCGGAGTGGGCATCGGGAAGGACGAAGGCCCTCAGATCCTTCCCATAGCCCGTGGACCGAATCTCAAATCAGGGTCTTCTTGCTGGAGTGGGAAGTAGTTGAACAGGAAATCGGTCACCCAGGCAAGAAGATCCACAAGAAGACCAGGGTTCTCTGCCAGCGACTCTACCAGCGGGGCCTGAGGAAGACCTGGCAAAGCTGTTTCAACCTGCTGCTGACTCTGCAGAACCTGCACAGGAGTCTGTGTGATGAGAGACCAAGGGTTGAACCCTTGTTTTCTCCTTATGCAGATGCCCTGTACAGGATCCTGGGCCACAGACCCCAAGAAAGCCACTTCCCAGCCTGTTACCAGCTGCCTCCTGTGTACCCTCAAGCTCCAACGGAATTGAAATTTCCCGAGTACCAGCTTTGGTATTATGGCTTCTCTCCACCTTCTGGAGAGTTTCCTGGGAACCCATCACTGATGATGTCCAGCGAGAGTTTCACTGGATCTTGACGGGAGTCATGGAAAGTCAATTTCCCTCAGGAGTTTCCCTCAAGAGTTTCCTCCCTATGTTCCTGGAGACATAACAGCCAAGGTCACACTCTGACTACCAAGGCCCTCACTGAAGACAAGTGGCGATTCTTCAGTTCTTCTCCAAAAACCTCAGAATCATTATTCTTTGTATGCATAGGCATCTTTGCCTCCCTCCACAGTGAGGACAAAGGTGAAATCCAATAAAGATCTATGGAGTCAAAAAAAAGGGGGGGGGAATTAAAGACTTCCTAAAATTCAATGAAAATGACCACACAACATACCGAAATTTATGGTACACAATGAAAGCAGTGCAAGTTCATAGCACTAAATGCCTACATAAAGAAGCTGGAAAAATCCCACACTAGTGAATTAATAGAACAATTGAAAACTTTAGAACAAAAAGAAGCAAACTCACCTAAGAGAACTAGACGGCAGGAAATAATCAAACTGAGAGCTCAAATCAACAAAATAGAAACGAAGAAAACAATACAAAGAATCAATGAGACAACGAGTTAGTTCTTCGAGAAAATCAACAAAATAGACAAACCTTTATCCAAACTAACCAAAAGGCAGAGAGAGAATATCCAAATTAACAAAATAAGAAATGAAAAGGGGGACATAACAACAGACTCGGAGGAAATACAGAGGATCATCAGGTCATATTTTGAAAACCTGTACTCCACAAAATTGGAAAACTTAAAGGAAATGGACAACTTTCTGGATAAATATCACTTACCAAAATTAAATCAAGACCAGATAAGCAAATTAAACAGGCCTATAACTGCTGAAGAAATAGAAGCAGTCATCAAAAGTCTCCCAACCAAAAAAAGCTCAGGACCAGATGGTTTCAGCTCAGAGTTCTACAAGACTTTCAAAGAGGAACTAATACCAATACTCCTCAAATTACTCCACACAATAGAAACAGAGGAAACATTGCCAAACTCTTTTTATGAGGCTATAATTACCCTGACACCCAAACCACAGAAAGACAATACTAAGAAAGAGAATTACAGACCAGTCTCACTCATGAACATTGATGCAAAAATACTAAAGAACCATCATCCACCATGACCAAGTCGGCTTCATCCCACAGATGCAAGATTGTTCAACGTAATCCACCATATAAACAAGCTGAAAAATAAAAACCAAATGATCATCTCATTAGATGCCAAAAAAGCATTTGACAAAATACAACATCCCTTCATGATAAAAGTCTTGGAGAGAGCAGGGATACAAGGAACATACCTAAACATAATTAAGGCAATATACAGCAAGCCAACAGCCAACATCAAACTAATTGGAGAGAAACTCCCAGCGATTCCACTGAAATCAGGAACAAGACAAGGTTGTCTACTCTCTCCATACCTATTCAATATAGTTCTTGAGGTCCTATCTAGAGCAATAAGACACCAAAGGGAGATCAAGGGAATACAAATTGAAAAAGAAGGAGTCAAACTCTCACTGTTTGCTGATGATATGATAGTGATCCCAAAAATTCTATCAAAGAACTTCTACAACTCATAAACACATTCAGCAATGTAGCAGGAAATAAGATTAACTCAAAAAAAATCAGTAGCCCTCCTGTACACAAATGATAAAAGGGCTGAGAAAGAAATCAGAGAATCAACACCCTTCACAATAGCCACAAATGGCATAAAATATCTCGGAGTAACTCTAACCAAACAAGTGGAAGACTTGTATGACAAGAACTTTAAATCTCTGAAGAAAGAAATTGAAAAAGACACCAGAAAATGGAAAGACCTCCCATGCTCTTGGGTAGGCAGAATTAATATAGTAAAAATGGCAATCCTACCGAAAGCAATCTACAGATTCAACGCAATGCCCATCAAAATCCCAACAAAATTCTTCAAGGACCTTGAAAGAATGGTACTCAACTTCATTTGGAAAAGCAAAAAACCCAGGATAGCCAAAACAATCCTGGGCAACAAAAGAACATCTGGAGGCATCACAATCCCTGACTTCAAACTATACGACAGAGCTACAGTACTGAAAACAGCCTGGTACTGGCATAAGAACAGACAGGAGGACCAACAGAACCTAATAGAAGACCCGGATATCAATCCACACATCTTCGAACACCTGATATTTGATAAAAAAGCAAAAAATATCAAATGGAAAAAAGAAAGCATATTCAACAAGTGGTGCTGGCATAACTGGATATCAACATGTAGAAAAATGAAAATAGACCCATATCTATCACCTTAT
The DNA here is from genome assembly GCA_004026605.1 of Ondatra zibethicus. Classification (NCBI taxonomy): domain Eukaryota; kingdom Metazoa; phylum Chordata; class Mammalia; order Rodentia; family Cricetidae; genus Ondatra; species Ondatra zibethicus. The sequence continues at coordinate 73,891 of PVIU01006741.1, forward strand.
ACAAAACTCAAGCCCAGCCACACTGAACCTTATAGAAGAGAAAGTAGGAAGTACACTTGAACGCATTGGCACAGGGAACCACTTCCTAAATAGAAGCCCAGCAGCACAGACACTGAGAGAAGCAATTAATAAATGGGACCTCCTGAAACTGAAAAACTTCTGTAAAGCAAAGGACATGGTCAACAAGACAAAACGATGGCCTACAGAATGGGAAAAGATCTTCACTAACTCCACATCAGACAGAGGTCTGATCTCCAAAATATACAAAGAACTCAAGAAATTGGACACCAAAAGAACACATAATCCAATAAAAAAATGGAGTGCAGACATAAACAGAGAACTCTCAACAGAGGAATCTAAAATGGCTGAAAGACACTTAAGAAAATGTTCAACATCCTTAGTCATCAGAGAAATGCAAATCAAAACAACTCTGGGATTCCATCTTACACCCATAAGAATGGCCAAGATCAAAAACACTGATGACAACTTATGCTGGAGAGGTTGTGGGGAAAAGGGAACACTTCTGCATTGCTTGTGGGAATGCAAGCTGGTACAACCCCTATGGGTGTCAGTGTGGCAATTTCTCAGAAAATTAGGAAACAATCTTCCTCAAGACCCAGTAATACCACTTTTGGGTATATATCGAAAGGATGCTCAATCATGCCACAAGGACATGTGCTCAACTATGTTCATAGCAGCTTTGTTTGTCATAGCCAGAAACTGGAAACAACCTCGATCGAAGAATGAATTAAAAAATGTGGTACATTTACACAATGGAGTACTACACAGCAGAAAAAAATAATGACAGCTTGAATTTTGCAGGAAAATGGATGGAACTAGAAAGCATTATTTTGTGTGAAGTAACCCAGACACAGAAAGACAATTATCACATGTATTCACTCATAGGTGGTTTTTAAACATAAGGCAAAGAAAACCAGCTTACAGACCACAATTCCAGAGAATTTAGACAACAATACGGACACTAAAAGAGACTTACATAGATCTAATCTAAGTGAAAAGTAGAAAGTATAAAAAGACAAGATCTCCTGAATAAATTGGGAGCATGGGGACCTTGGGGGAGGGTTGAAGGAGGGAGGGGAGTGGCAGGGAGGGGAGCAGAGAAAAATGTAGAGCTCAATAAATATCATGGGAAAAATAAAATAAAATTACCCATGCATAGATTTTAAGTAAATAAAACATGGGTCTAACAAAGGAAGAACCATAATCCAATTCTAGAGCCAGCTTTTCAATAAAAAACAGCATATAGCAGTTTTAATATCTATACCAAAAAGTCTTCTGAATTTCTGCTAACCCAAATTTAGTAATCAGAGTTCAGTAATAAATTTCTGAAGTCAGGCCCGTAAATGTGGCCACAGCAGTGATGGGTGGCAAGACAGAAAAAATAGCTAGATCATTTCTGTCTCAGCTCCACGCTTGCAATAAAACTTACATAGACAAAAACTTTTTAACAAAACAAGCATATTCAGTATTTGCATGTATGAGAAACCACAGCAAACATAGTTTACATCCCCTTTTGACCTTTAATAACTTTTTATATACCTTTAATCCATTTTTTTCTCTTCATTCTTTCAGTCTCCTGCTTTCTCCCTTGCTTTCCAGATGACATACCAAAATTTCTCTTGCTTTTTAGACAACATAAAAACTCTTACCGAAGTCTTTCTTGTGGTTTCCCTCAGTGGCATATGATATATTGTATTACAATATTTTAAACAAGAACAGAAACATACATGTACTATAACAAAAAACCTTTAAATTTACATCACATAAAATCCTGTACCGGCATGAAACATCTGAGACCAACAGTAGTTTTTTTATACAGTAATCAATAATAATTTGTGGGGCTGGAGAGATGGCTCAGTGGTTAAGAACTCTGCCTGCTCTTCCAAAGGTCCTGAGTTCAATTCCCAGCAACCACATGGTGGCTCACAACCATCTGCAATGAGATTTGGTGCCCTCTTCTGGCCTGCAGGGATACATGCAGGCAGAGTACTCTATACATAATAAATAAATAAATAAAATTTAAAATAATAATAATAACAAAAAGAAAGCATTATTTTGAGTGAGGTAACCCAGACACAGAAAGACAATTATCGCATGTACTCACTCATAGGTGGTTTTTAAACATAAGGCAAAGAAAACCAGCCTACAAACCACAATCCCAGAGAATTTAGACAACAATACGGACACTAAGAGAGACTTACATAGTTTAATCTACATGGGAAGTAGAAAGTATAAAAAGACAAGATCTCCTGAGTAAATTGGGAGCATAGGGACCTTGGGGGAGGGTAGAATGAGTGAGGAGAGTGGCAGGGAGGGGAGCAGAGAAAAATGTAGAGCTCAGTAAATAAAAATGGAAAAAAATAATAAAATTTAAAAAAAAGAAAGTAAAAAAAAGGAAAAAACAATGTAAAGGAAAAGGCAATAAACAGATAACCCAGAAGCTCATGACAACAGTCAGAAGAAACTGGAGTCACTTTTTCGTCCCTTTCCAGTTGTGTGTTGCTCAAATTTCCTTTCTCTGATCTTTGCCCATTTATCAATTAGCATTTGAGATAAGTGGCTGAGCCTAGCCTGTTGGGGTTGCAGAAGCCAGGACTGACCCCCCCCACCCACTGTTTATGTTTTGTTTCATGAATTGTGTTTCCTAAGTGTTCACAGTGAATAAAACTCAATGGGCTTTTCTTGTTTGTAATCACCCCCTTCTTTTGTATGACTGATAATTTGAGATTGAATTCTAGACACTGAGTACCATAAATAATCAGGACCCCTTTGTTCATTTGTTCATGTAATGAGGACTGTGGACTCCTGCTTAGGAATCCACAAATACACACCTAGGACACCAAAGAGATCTGTTATGTGGAAGTGCAACCCTGCCCCCAGATCCTTGGGGGAACCCCACAATTTCCAGCCTAGTTAGAAGTCTTGGGTGGAGAGAAGTTTCTTGCAGTTTCTGGTGATGCATAAAGCACCTATGTGGTAATGAGCTGAGCTCCCCTGAGGCTGAGCTGCAGCTTGGAGGCTTTGTCTCTCTGACCCGCCCTATCTTGCTAGGGTGCATCCCTCCAGGAGGTCTTTCGATGCTAGGTAGCTTTGAACTAGACTAAATCCCAACCACCCAGAGTATTGGGGCAGATTGCATTTGGCAAATGCAAACACTTTTCACAGATGATAGCCTCAGACAGATGGTGGATATCAAGACATTTAATCACAGGGTTCTGACATTTCAGAATTTGAGGGTTTTGAGTTTTGTTGGCTTTGGGCATAGGCAGAACTTAATAAGCCAAATAAATTATTCTTCAGCTCTCTGCTGCAAGCTGTAAATAGCATTTGACAGGTTCTGCCTGTCATCTTATGAAGAACATTAGCGCTCCCTCTAACATATTTTTGTGAAGGAAAAAGCATTTCCAAATATATATTAATAATAAAACAATAAGATAAATGAAAGATTAGAAGGGCATTTGCTCTCTTCATCCCCCCCCCCAGGGTCAAATAGAATTAAGATATTTTTAAACGTACAGTATTTTACCTTTCATTAATTTACATTGTGTTTTGGCAACATGAAAGGTTACATAATAGTGCAGCCTCCTACCAAATAGGGATCGGAGGGGTAAAACTCACTGTTTAAATTTAGAGATCTTGACTGTTTGGTTGGGAAGGAACTTTCCCTCTCCCTGGTATGTATATGTGTATATATATATACATATATATATATATATATTTGCAAGCTTTACTGAAACCAGAGCTTTATCATCTTTCTTAAAAAAAAAATAAAGAAATAAATATACTTGAGTGCCTTCTCTACCACACTGTTGCAATCACCAGGCCTGCAGGGAAAAAAGTCTGTCCTCTGCATGACTTGGCCAGTCTGATATTATCTGCCACGCCTATCTCAGCTAGCTCCAGTAGTCATCAATACTCCAGCACGAATACTTCAGTGCTGAGTTAGAGATTCTAGGTTATAAACCAGGCTCATACGCTGTGCTACGCATGCCAACAAGCTAGGGACCCAAGTCCCAGCAAAGCAAAACTTAAAAATATGTGTGTGTGTGTGTGTGTGTGTGTGTGTGTGTGTGTGTGTGTGTGTGTGTGTACATGCATGTGCTTGCAAGCACAAGAATGCAGGTGTCTGAGGAGTGCAGAAGGGGGCATTCTATCACCTGGAGCTGGAATTATAGGCAGTTCTGAGCTGCCTGGCTTTGGGTGCTAAACTGTTCTATTGAAAATAAACAGGTCATTAAAAAGATTTGGGTGAGGCAGCTTAGCTGTTGAACCATCTTTCCAGCTGCCTCACCCAAATCTTTTAAATTCATTTATTTTTAAAATTTATTGATTTTTATTTTATATGCATTGCTGTTTTGCCTGCATGTTTATCTGTGTGGAGGTGTCAACCCCTGGAACTAGAGTTAGAGACAGTTGTGAGCTGCCTTGAGGTGCTGCAAATTGAACCCTGGTCCTCCAGAAGAGCAGTCAATACTCTTAACTGCTGATCGATAGATCTTCAGTCCGACCCAAATCTTTGTAATGACACGTTTATTTTCAATAGAAGTGCTTAGCATTTTGCATTTAGAAGAAAGCAGAAATTGTTTTTACTTTCAGCATGTATATTTGCTTTGAGTTTGGGTTGTGCCATTTTAAAAATACATTTTAATTTTTTTGAGAATTTCATACTTGCTTACAATGTATCCCCTAACTCCTCCTCTCAAATCCATCTCCTTGAAGCATTTTTCTTATTTCATTTTGACTATCATAGAGGGAGGGGTTTAAGTTGTTGAGACCAGGAAGCAGGAAGGTCTTTTTTTTTTTTTTTTTTTTTTAGTTTTTTGAGGTAGGGTTTCTCTGTAGATTTGGAGCCGGTCCTGGAACTAGCTCTTATAGACCAGGCTGGCCTCGAACTCACAGAGATCTGCCTGCCTCTGATTCCCGAGTGCTGGGATTAAAGGCGTGCGCTACCACCGCCCAGCTGAGACGGGGAAGGTCTTAAACAGTTGAGTTTTAAGAAGCGGAGAAGATGGAACACAAAGGTCTCCTTCCCCTGTGTGTTGCTCCATCCCACCCCCACCTTGATCCAGAATTCCCTGAACAAGGATATAAATCTGGGGGGCTTGGGAACAGACTCGGTGCAGAAGACATGGTAATTTGAGGATAATTCGCTTATTCTCAAGCACGTGGATGGGGCAGGAAGTGTAAAAAAGGCTCTCTTGCAGCTTTGGTGTGTGGGCTATTCAAGATTTCAGGGCTAATGCGGGAAGAAGGAAGACCACGAGACGGCGCTATTGCTGCACAAGTTTCAAGGCCAGGACAGGGCCGACTAAGCCTGGCTCCTAACCAAGGACCTCCAGGGGCTGTAATCAGGGCAGCTACCAACAAAAACAACAAAGGGCAAGGCAACTTCCGGAGAGAAGGAGAAGAGGAGACAGTTTGCCAGCGGGAGTCACTAGGCCTGAGCGTTTGAAAGGACCTGGGCAGGAGTGAGCCTGTGGAGGCTGACTTCAGGAATCCACTTGACTGACTCATAAGTAGTTGGAGCATTTAACTGAGCATTAATCTGAAATGCATGAGGATGTCTCCGCATGCAATCATGGAGGTCTACAGACCGAGTGAGGTAACATGCTCTCTCCAATCTGCTGCAGGCCCCAGTAGAGAAGACTTACAGGGAGCACTTGGGGTCTGCCTGGCTCTGAGCTGGGACATTGCCTTCTCCTGCCTCAGGGCTCTTCTGTTCTCTAGCTTGTTGTCTGCCAAGTGAACATCTTGGGAATTCCCAGTCTCCATAAACTGTGCCATCCAGTTCTTTTCAGTTCCTATAGGTCTGTCTGTCCGTCCGTCCGTCCGTCTATCCATCCATCCATTCAGTATATTATACACTATATTAGTGTACATACACTATACAAGTACACACATATGTTGTGTCTATATGTCTTTTATATGTGCACGCATGTTTATATATCCTATTGGTTCCGTTTCTCTGGAGAAGCCGGGCTAACACAGCACCTCCTGCAGAACGGATTTGCTTTATTCAGGCCTAGCAGATGCTATGCATGGTTTTGAGGGCTTTGTAAAGTAGGCGGGCTCTGCTGGGCAGTGGTGGCTCATGCCTTTAATCCCAGCACTTGGGAGGCAGAGGCAGGCGGATCTCTGTGAGTTCAAGGCTAGCCTGGTCTACAAGAGCTAGTTCCAGGACAGGCTCCAAAGCTACAGAGAAACCCTGTCTCAAAAAACCAAAAAAAAAAAAAAAAAAAAAAAAAAAGTAGGCAGGATCTGTGTATTTGTATGACCTTTCGTTAACCTTTATATATTTGTATAACCTTGCGTTATCCCACGCAAGAATTTCAGTTTGGCGGAGGTGGAATTTGAGTCCTGGCCTGGCAGACAGGCATAAACAGCAGCGGAGATGTTGAAGACCATCACACAGGGTCATCTCTGGCTCACTATGAAACAACTACACAAGGAAAAGAGGAGGGTCCCTAACTAGGAAAAGTCTCAGACTGCTGGTGCTTCCCACCCCGGGGTTCTTTTGTCAGCAATACAATGAGCTGGGGAATCTTATTCTCCAGATGGACTCCCCGGCACCCTTGCTTGCCCATACCATGCCAGCCTGGCATGCACAAGTGCCCAGCTAACAATAGCGGTAGGAACAAATATAGCCACAGCCTGGCAGGTTCCCCAAAAGTTAAAGCTAGGGTACCACATGACCCAGCAGTTCTTCTAGGTCCACTTCCCAATGATCTGAGCGTAGAGACTCAAAGAGATGCTCACACATCCATGTTGCTAGCATCCTGCTAGGTCTCTATCCCTGTACTGTGAATGGACAGATAAGCCAGATGTGGTCCAGATGTGCAGTGGGGAATGCAAACTGCAAGTTTTAATATACATAGAGTCAGCCTTTGAGGAGATGGGAGTCCTGACATGCGCTTGGCTGGGGATGAACTCTGAAGGAATCCTGAGTGGAATAAGCAAATCAGGAAAGGACACACATTGTTTGATTCCGTTTACCCGAGTTGCCCAGAGTAGCTGGATTTGAGGAGTCGGAAAGTAGAATGGTGGCTCCAAGGCCTGGGAGGTGGTGCAGGGGGTGGATCAGGGGGAGAGAATGGATGAAGAGCTTGTGTTAAAGGGACCAAGAGTTTCCATTTTCCCGCATGAACAAGTCTGAAGACGGATGGTTGTACAACATGTGAACGCATGACGCCACTGACCTGTGGGATCTAAAGCCATGCCCAAATTAAAAGGTCAAGTTTGACTGCAAGCTCTAGCTAACAAAGTCTACATCCCACGAATTTCCCTAGAACAGTGCTTGGCATTCTGCAGGTGCGTACGGTTTCCCAAGGAGACGAGCTGAGTTGGCATGGATTAGCATGAGCCCCAGGGTTCAGGTAGCCAGCACTGCCAGTTCTGTTCTGCGTGCGTGAGGTATCTGGGATTGGACCTAGGGCCTCGGCTGCATGCAAGGCAAGTGTCCTTCTCCCTGAGCTAAAGCCCCAGTCTGGTGCTAGCTCTCAAGTTACCCTCTTTCAACAACCTGCTCTCTGTGCCTTGTGGGCTGCTGGGGCTCTGAGCATGTCTGCTCTATGGGTTTTAAGTCCAGCTGATTGTGGGGCGCTGTGAGATGGTTGGAGCACAGCAAGGAACCATCTTTCCTGCCTGCTGCCTCTGGGCTGCACGCCTGTTGCTGCACCTATGACCCTGACTGCGGCCATCTTTCCCCCGGCCACGCTTCTTCTCTCTGATGGCTGCAGTTCCCCCTACAGGAGCAGTAGGTGCCAGCTGCCAGTGGCACCGTATGCATTCAGGTTTCTGCTCCTTTCTTCTTAGCCTGTGCTACCAACAGTAGACTGGAGTCTGCCTAAGTCGGGTGTGGTGGCAGCCCTAGCCCTTGGGAGGCAGAGGCAAAGAAGATCAGGAATGTGACACTGGCCTTGGCTATAGGACACCCTACCTGTTGTGGGGCAGGGGCGAGGGCATCAAGGGAGGATGTCTCCTAGCCAGCTTACCAGGTGAGTGGAACAACCTGCCTCATGTAGTGAGCGGAGGGATGTGTGCACTGATCATATCACACCAGAATGCAAATGAAGGGTCGTGTTTGCATCAATTCTGGCAGGGTCCCTTTTGCATCTGTTATAGCAATTCCTCCACTGAGCCACCAGGGGGAGTGCTTCCTTCTGACCTTGGTGATCAGAGTTGGGCAAGGTCTGTGACAGAAAAAATCCAGCCTGATCCTTCCTCCCTCTCAGCAGCTTGGTCTACTTGTGGGACTCCTAACAGTAGACTGTCCTTAACGCTTTGGCTGGCTTTTTTTGGGAACCTGTTCCTCATACCAGGTTGCCTTGCCCAGCCTTAACACTTGAGGAGGGGCTTAGTCTTACCGGGACTTCTTAGCCATGCTTTGTTGATACCTATAGGAGGCCTGCCCCTTCCTGAACAGAAACAGAGGAGTGGATTGGGGGGTGGGGAGAACGGCGACACTGCAGTTGGGATGTAAAATAAGCATTTTTTTCCATCTTTTTTTTTCTCTGCTTCCCTCCCTGCCACACCCCTCCCTCCCTCAACCCTTCCCCAAGGTCCCCATGCTCCCAATTTATTCAGGAGATCTTGTCTTTTTCTACTTTCTACTTCCCATGTAGATTATATCTATGTAAG
>PVIU01006741.1:82648-98699 GCA_004026605.1 Ondatra zibethicus
GGCTGTCGTTATTTTTTTCTGCTATGTAGTACTCCATTGTGTAAATGTACCACATTTTTTTTATCCATTCTTCGATCGAGGGGCATTTAGGTTGTTTCCAGTTTCTGGCTATGACAAACAAAGCTGCTATGAACATAGTTGAGCACATGTCCTTGTGGCACGATTGAGCATCTTTTGGGTATATACCCAAAAGTGGTATAAAATAAGCATTTTTAAAAGTCCAGTACAAATGGGCTGGTGGCGGCTCACGCCTTTCATTCCAGCACTCAGGAGACAGAGGCAGGAGGATCTCTGAGTTTCTGGTCTACAGAGCTGGTCTATAGGACAGCAAGGGCTACACACAGAGAAACCTGTCTTGAAAACCAAAACCAAACAAACAAAAAATCCAGCACAAACTGTTTCAAAGAGTCCTAGCTGACACTGCGTCTTCAAGGCAGCGGGGGTGGGGGTGGGGGTGATGGGTGGTGTTGGTTGGGGTAGTGGGTGGAGGGGGTGGGGGTCTAGGAATGATGGGTGGTGGTGATGGTGGTGGTGGGTGGTAGTGGTGGGTGGGTGGTAGTGGTGGGGTGGTGGTATTGGTGAGATTACAACAGGAGTCAAATTACCTATGCCCAGGGTTTAGAGAAAAATGATCAAAAGGGGCTTTCCATAACAATCTAAAGAACATGTGGTGGGCTCATACCTGTAACTGCAGCACTTGGGAGACCAAGGCAGGAAGACTGGCCAAAGTCTGTGAAACTAGCCTGGGCTATGTAGTAATTCTAGGCCAGCCTGAGCTATGTGTGGTATGAGACCTTGTCTCAAAACAATGCAAGGTATCTTTAATCCCACCCTAGGGAAGCAGAGGGTGTAATTCGGTCTGAACTCTAGAAGAGCCTGCTGGAAACATCTGGAAAGGATGGCCAAGTAGCCACCTCTTTCCAAACAACAAGTTAAATTATTAAAAAGAAAACAAAGCCTTCTGTTTGTCTTTGTTAATTATTAAGCTTCGCGGGCTGGAGAGATGGCTCAGTGGTTAAGAGCACTGCCTGCTCTTCCAAAGGTCCTGAGTTCAATTCCCAGCAACTGCATGGTGGCTAACAAACATCTATAATGAGATCTGGTGCCCTCTTCTGGCCTGCAGGCATACATGCAGACAGAATACCGAGAATACTGTATATATAATAAATAAATAAATCTTTAAAAAAATTATTAAGCTTTGGTTTCACATTTTCCTGCCAAACGTTCCTACAGAGGTTAGAAGAAAAGAGATGTGGAGCCATCCAGAAATGTTTGCCGTGGTGTTTTGACAGCATGTTTGTGGTATGGAAAACGGAGGCCTCTTGGCTTTGCTGTGGCCGGATAACTCTGAAAGCTGCCACCCTCTCTGGGGTAAGCAGTTATAATCTGGTTATTGTTTAGAGATGCACCTTATTTATTTATTTTTACTTATGGGAATGAGACCCCGCATTTTCTTTGAGGATTTGTCCCCGTTTCTGTACATTTTCTATAACTTATTGCCCCAAGCCCTTCAGATTTCTGATTCTGCTCTCTGACAGTGGGAGAGGGTGCATCTCACAGTGTGTGAGAATCAACAGGAAAAATTGATAGCAGGGAGTGACAGCGTACACCTGCAGTCCCAGCGCCGAGAAGGCAGAGGCAGGAGGATTGCCACGTTTGAGGCCATCCTGGTCTACATAAAAAGTTGGAATAGCCAGGGTTCCATAGGAGAACCTTGGGTAAGAAAACAAAGCAGAAGAAAACACCAGTTGGGGGAAGGGGGGGATGCACACCTATAATACCAGCATTTGGGGAGCCGAGGAAGGAGGTGGGTGCAAGGGCGAGACCAGCAGACCATGTTATTTCTAACTCTCCTTAAGAGACAGCTCTTGCCACACGACAGATGATTGTGCCCTTAGCTGCTTACACTCTCACACTGCTTCTTCAGTGTCTCTGTAGGCAGGAGCCTGGGTGTGGCTCGGCTGGGTTCTGGGCTGTAGCCTTGACAAAGGCTACCATTCATCCGAGACTCAATAGTGCAGATATGTCCCTGGGATCCTGCAGGTCTCAGACATTCATTTTCATCTTTGAGCAACAGCTTTGGTTTCTGACGGGAAGCGGCTCTCAGGCACTAGTTTGCCCATGGCTCTTTGCCATGGTAAAGAGGTCGGCTTTCTCCATTGTGGCCACTCCACAGCAGCTTCCTCGGGACCAGTGAGGGAGAGTCCTGCACGTCTGTTCACAAAACGGAGTCTTATTTATGCAGATGCCTGATCATGGAAAGACACCCTGTCAGTTCTGGCTTAGTCTGTTGGTGCAATGTGTCACACATCCTACCCACACAACAGCAAAGGCATAAACTCCAGAGTGGGTGTCACCCCTGCGGCCACTCCCAGCCCCTACAGCACACTCTCCACTGGACTTTGCCACAGGTGGATGATGGATTTGGCCAGTGAGTGAATAACTGGCATCTTCCTGGTCCATCAAAGAAGCCCTCCGAGGTTTGGGATGACTCTGTGCTCATCCTACACGCTCTGAATTGATTTTATCTTGAGTCCCTTGTTGTTTGGTTGTGGTCATGAGCCAGGGCAGGCTACCATGTCATGGGTTCCACTCAGTTAGAAGCCTTGCTGTGCTCAGGGTTGGGTACCCTGCCATTTTAACACTGTGCATATTGGGTGGCCTTCTTCCTAGGCAAAGCCATATCCAGGAACCTGGAAACCCAATTGGTATTCACATGCGGCAGAGCCTTGTACTTTTTGCATTCTTGAATTTGAGGGTTCATCCCAGGTATGGGAAATGTGTTATCGGAAATGCTTTTGTCAGCACGACTCCGACTTTCAGTTCTTGGTGGATGTGCACACATGCTCCATTTGTGCACAAAGCACAGTGACTCCTGGGGTGGCCTGCGATGTGTAAATCTCTCGCTGTGCTTTCAAACATCCCACAAACACTAAGCATCTCCAGGCCCTCCTCTGAGGGACTTTCAGGATCTCTAACAGCACCAGTGAAGGCAACACGGTCAAAGTTATTGTGGAAGAGAAGCGTGGGAGAGGGTGCATGTGCAGAGGGTGCGGGGGATCTAACACACTTATGCTTCGTGGAGCCCCACAAGAACCACTTTACAGCTTGTAGAAATAAACACACATTTAGGATCGGACAAGAGCATGGGGAAGGCTGCAGGAGAATGTCTGTTTTGTGGTTGGGAAGATCCTTTCTAGAATCAAGTGTTTACCACAATTGCAATAAATTTTCCCTGGCTGTTCTTCTAAATGGCTACTTTGGTGTTTTAAAGACTCTTATTTCAGACTAGTTGTATGCCTATTGGCAAATTGCACAGATCATTTAGAAATCTCTATAAACTCCACTTCCCTGGCATTTTGTGTAATGCTTTCTAGGCCAGTGTGCCAGCTGCACAGAGCAATGGCATCAACTGTGGGTCCTCTGCAAGAACAGCAAATACTCTTGAGTGCTGAGCCATCTCTCCAGCCCTGATGAGCTCAGCTTTTCTTTTTTATTATTAATCTGATTTTATAATGGGCAAAGGTTTGAGCAAATACTTGACTATGGAAGATGTATGACTAGACATGGCAGTGCACGTCCATAAGCCAGCCCTTGAGAGACTGAGGACGAGTAATAGACATTTGAAGCCAGACCAGTCTACATGGTAAAAACCCATCTCAAACAACTGTCCCCAAAAATTCGATATTAGACATAATTAAACAAAACTCAGACCCAAATCAATGAAAAACCGCTACAACCTCATTAGGATAAATGAAGTCAAAACATTCTGACAAAGATGTGGAAAATCTCTGTCTCATATATGGGATCCCGGAATGAAAAATGGTGCAGGCATTTTTTTCTATTTTTTAAAGGTATAATTGTGCCAGGCGGTGGTGGCGCACGCCTTTAATCCCAGCACTCGGGAGGCAGAGGCAGGTGGATCTCTGTGAGTTTGAGACCAGCCTGGTCTACAGAGCTAGTTCCAGGATAGGCACCAAAGCTACAGAGAAACCCTGTCTCGAAAAACCAAAACCAAACAAACAAACAAAAAAGGTATAATTGTTTAACAGAATCTTAGACATGTCTACCAGACGCTCAGTCCACCCAATTCCAGGTTGTTGGTCCAAAGAAGGAAAAATACATATCCAAAGACAGGCAGAGCGATCCACCCTAGAACATCCACACGGTGGAAAATGACTTAGGAATACAGACGAGAGAGCTAACATGCAAGAAGACTCTCAAGGTAACTATGCTGTGTGAAAGAATCAGACAGGACTACACAGTATTATACAATCCCATTTATAGTAAGCTCTAGAAAATATGAGCTCTTTGACACTGATGGAAATATCAATGACTTCTTGGTAGAAGCTGGGGGAGGACTGCACAGGACAGACACAGGGACATTCCAGGGGATAGACACATGAGCTCTCTAGATTGTGCTCATGGTCTCAGGGGCCGCTGCATGCTTCAAAACATCTCCTACCATCATCTCTTTTCAGAAGACAATCGAATGCACACCGACCATTTATGGCGTACTAGTGATACTTCAGTGATCTGGTTTGTTTGTAGAGACAGGACGTCAAGTAGCCCAGGCCTCAAGGCACCTACATAGCAGATGACCTTGAACTTCTGACCCTCCTGTCTCTGTCTTCCTGACCTTGAACTTCTGATCCTCCTGTCTCTGTCTTCCTCAGCGCTGGGGCTGCAGGTGTGTGCAGGTGCAGTGTCTGTGATGTTGGGAATGAAAGCAGGACCTTGTGTGTGCTAGGCAAGCACTCGGCTGAGTCCCATCTCTAGCCCCACAATGTGTGTGTGTGTGTGCAGATGCTTCTGTGTGTGTGTATTTGCACATGCTAGCTGTCTGCTTTATCACTCTCTACCTTAGTTTTTTTGAAGCAGGGCCTTTCTTAGAGCTCTAGTAATATAATACAATCAACTATCTTGTGATTACTTTTTTTTCCCCCTTGAGACAGGGTTTCTCTGTCCTGGGACTCACTCTGTAGATCAGGCTGGCCTCAAACTCACAGAGATCCACCTGCCTCTGTCTCCCGAGGGCTGGGATTAAAGGCGTGCACCACCATCGACTATCTTCTAATACTTATATGAGATAGTCTTTCACTGAACTTGGAGCTCATTCTTCTACTAGGCTGATGATTAGCAAACCCCAAGTATCCCCCATCTCTGCCTCCCCAGCACCTGTGTGGACCACGCCCAGCTCTTTTTAATCTGGGTGCTGGGGATCCATACTCATCCTTCCATAGTAAGGGAACATATTCACTGAACCATCTCCATATCCCTCTGAAGCTTATTTTCATTTTTAAAGATGTACTTTGTGTACATGTGTGTGAATGTACATATGTGTGTGGAAGCCCATAGAGGCCAGAAGAAGGCATTGATCTCCTGGAGCAGGAATCAGAGATGGTTGTGAGCCATCCAATGTTGGTGCTGGGAATCCAGCTCCCGTCCTCTGGAAGAGAACCCCTGTGCTCTCCGCTGAGCTCTCCAGCTCCACCCCTCACAGTTTTTCAAATGATAATAAGTAGATTCTTCACTGAACCACCACCAAGAAATTTTATCGTAAAATTCCTTTTATCAAAATAAGATAAGATGTGCCAGAAGCTGCAGACCAAGCTGCAGCAAGCAGGAGGTTTTTCTGCCTCCGAGCCAGCCTTCTGCAGGGGGTCAGGTCAGCGAGATAGTGAGGGTGTGTCACAGGGCAGAGTGCAGGCGGATGTCCAGAGGGCTTGTCCATCTCTAGCTGCGCTTCCTCTCCCATACAGGACCCAGAAACTGTCTCCAGCCTCCCGGGCTTCCTAGCAGGCTGATTTCCTATTGCACAAGTGTGCTGTGAGTCCTGCAGTATCAATACTAGTGACAGCACATACTTAGCGGTAGCAAGCCTTGGGCACCGCAGTTACAAGGGCAGGTCCACAAGCCTCTCTTCCTCTCTCTCCCCCCCCCACCTCTCTGCCTCTCTTATTTTGTAATGAGGGTTTTGCTATCAATCCTGGCTTGCCTAGAATTCACTACGTAACCTAGACTCGCTGTCCTCCATCCCCAGCTTCCCATATGTTAAGATTCATTCTCATGCTGGGCGGTGGTGGCACATGTATTTAATCCCAGCACTCGGAAGGCAGAGGTAGGCGGATGTCTGTGAGTTCGAGGCCAGCCTGGTCTACAAGAGCTAGTTTCATGGCAGGCTCCAAAGCTACAGAGAAACCCTGTTGCAAAAAAAACAAAACAAAACAAAAACCAAATAAACAAACAAGCAAAAAGATTCATTCTCATGATAGTTTTATTCTACCAGGGCAGATATGCAAGCAATTGATTTTTTTTCTTTTCTTTCTTTTTTTTTTTTTAAAAAAAGATTTGTTTATTTATTATGTATATAGTATTCTCAGTATTCTATCTGCATGTATGCCTGCAGGCCAGAAGAGGGCACCAGATCTCATTACAGATGGTTGTAAGCCACTATGTGGTTGCTGGGAATTGAACTCAGGACCTTTGGAAGAGCAGGCAGTGCTCTTAACAACTGAGCCGTCTCTCCAGCCCCGTTTTCTTTTTCTTTTCTATCGTGTGTGTGTGTGTGTGTGTGTGTGTGTGTGTGTGTGTGTGTGTGTGTGTGCATACTTGTGAAGGCCAGAGGACAACCTCAAGTGTCATTCTTCCTCAGGTGTCTCTACTTTGTTTTATGAAACAGGGTCTCTCCTTGGCCTTGGGTATGCCAAGAAGGCCAGTCTGAAAGGCTGGGGAGCCTCAGAGAGCCTCCTGCCTCCTCTCCCCAGTGCTGGAATTACAAGCACATGATCTTGTGCCTTGCTTTGTTTTATATGTGGGTCCTTGGGAACTGAACTCAGGTTCTTGTGTTTGTACAAGGCACTGTAAGGACTAAGCCATTTCCCAAGGCTATTTCCCCCTTTCCTTTTATGGTACTGAATTCAATGTCTATTTTAAGCCTTAACCCACGGGAGAGTAGAAGACAGTTGCTCTCCTTGGCCCCTTTCTTTGGGGTAACATCTAAGTTGAGGAGGCTTTATGATGAGGCCAATAGTCTTGTGGGCTTTGTGTTAATTGACATCTTATCCTTGCTGGGGACAGTGCTCAGCTTTCAGCGTTCATAGTTGTCTGTTGATTGCCCATCCATGTGGCTCACGGTTGGTTGGGTCCACCTCGTGTGATCAAGACCTTGAGTCCTTCTTAGGCACAAATCTGTGTCTTCTGGGTTTAGGAGTGTGAGCTCTGAAGAAAGCTTGGATAGCAACCTTGCCAACCATTGTCACTCTGAATATAGTGGGAATAAAAATATTAATTTAGCCTGGGCTACATGAAGAGCCGGGGGCCAGCCTGATCTACAAAGTGAGGCCCTGTCTCAGACAAACAATAAGTTGCTCAGGTCAAAGGGTTGTTGTGAAGATTAAATGTGTGGATCTTTGAGTGAGAATACAGGGAGTCGCCACTGAATGACGTCATCACGTAGCGCTGGAACCCTGCTTGTGCTCTGTCCCCAGGAAGAAGGCACTTACCCCGCTGGTCCTTTCTCTTCAAAAGGAGGTCTGGAGAGGAGAGGTCCCTAGGTCCATCGGAACCTCCTCATTGCTGCTTCCATCCTGAAGGAGGCCTCTCCTTGGGCACCTGTCAGTGATGGGAAGAAGTAGAAAGGCGCACGCCTTTTTCCCCAACACTTGGGAGGCAGAGGTTGGCGGATCGAGGCCAGCCTGGTCTACAGAGTTAATTCTAGGACAGCCAAGGCTACACAGAGATACCCAGTTTTGAAAAGAAAAAGAAAAAAAAATCACAACAAACAAGCAAGCACTTTGATCCTGGCGGTGGTGGCGCAAGTTCTAAAAACAAAGACTTCCTACCACCCTAAAGAGTCCACTCGGGAGGCAGAGGCAGGCGATCTCTGTCAGCTCAAGGCCAGCCTGGTCTACAAGAGCTAGTTCCAGGACACGCTCCAAAGCTACAGAGAAACCCTGTCTTAAAAACAACAAACAAACAAACAAACAAAAACCAAAAAAAGAAAGAAAGCACCTTGACCAGGCACTCAAAACCCAAAGCCAACCACGGTGGTTACAGGTTTGCCAGCTGCTTTCTTCTGTCATCCGTTTGCTAAATCCCAGACACAGGCAACCAAGACACATCTTGTGACCTGCGGAGCACAGAGAAACACGGGGAAATCCGGTTTCCCAAAGCTAACTTCCCCTGGTTCCCCAGGGTGTACGTGAGGCTCTGGGACTGCCCACCAGTGTTGGCGCTGGAGCTGCGTGTTCTCTCCTGCTGCTGTCCTGAGTGGTCTCTCTCAAAGTTCTCTAGGTAGCTCTCTCTCTCTCTCCCTCCCTCCCTCCCTCCCTCCCTCCCTCCCTTCCTCCGTGTCTCTCTCTCTCTCTCCTCCCTTCCTCCGTCTCTCTCTCTCTCTCTCTCTCTCTCTCTCTCTCTCTCTCTCTCTCTCTCTGTCTCTCTCTCTCTCTCTCTCTCTCTCTGGCTCACGTGATCCTCCTGGGGAGAGTGGTATTCTGCCCCTCTGCAGGAGACACAGCCTGCTGGATCAGGGTCCCACATCACATGCTCAGGAGGTAGGCGTTGCCTGTTGTCCAACACCCTTCCCAGAAACCAGCAGACATGGAGCAGGTGATGTATGGGTCACACCAACTTCTCTGTGGGCATTTCCTGTTCTCTGGGGACGTCCAGCGAGTAGCCTGTGATGTCTGGGAGGAGGCTGCTGTAAGGTTGAACTGCGATGTTATTCTGCCATCTTGTGGCAATCATGTTATCAAGATACTTATTTATTTATTTACTTATTTTGGACTGGAACCTGAACAGGATCCAGGTTACTTCCTTTTCTGAAAAGAGCAAACGTTCAGTCTTCCAGGATTCTTTATTAATAATTATTAAGCTCTATGAAGAACAGGTTATTCAAATAGCAAATTATAGAAGAATGTGGTAGCACACACCCAAGCACTCAGGAGGCAGAGGCTTGTTCGAGGCCAGCCTGGTTTCTATAAGTGAGACCCTGTCTCAGAACAAACAAAGCCTGATGGTGGTGGTGACACCCGTTAGTCCTGGTGTGCAGGAGGCGGAGGCACGCACATCTCTGAGTTCAAGGACAGCTTGTTCTACATAGTGAGTTCCAGAACAGCCAGGGCTACACAGAGAAACCCTGCCTCTAAAAAACAAAGCAAAAAACCAGGAAGTTATACTAGGATCTATCTATCTATCTATCTATCTATCTATCTATCTATCTATCTATCTATCTATCTATCTATCTATCTATGCATGGGTGTTTTGCCTGCATGTAGATACTGTGTGTGTTTGGTGCCAGTGGAGGCCAAGAGAGTACATCAGATTTCCTGGGACTACAGTTACAGACAGTTGTGAGCTGCAATGCAGATGTTGGGTAGCGAACTCAGGTCCTCTGGAAGAGCAGTCACAGCCCATAACTACTGAGCCATTTCTTCAGCCCCTTAGATCAATCTTAAAGCTGTGAATGGGGATGGATGCTTTATAACCCTGGCACTTGGGAGATGGAGGCAAGAGAATCGTGGTTCAAGGCTAGCCTGGGCTACATGGCATGACCTTGTCTCAGAAACAGAAAGATCGATCTTGGTGCTGTGTATATGATAACCTCAAATGTTCATTCAATAACTGTTTGCTATGTGTAGCAATGCTAGGCTTCCAGAGAAAATAAAATATGATCTCTACTGTCAGTGAGCTGTAAATATGCTGAAATAAGGACAATTTGTACTCACATCTAACAGCTGCCATGGTGGCCTGGCACACTCCTGTACCCTAACAACAGGAGGACGCACACAGGAACATCATCCTGGCACACTCCTGTACCCTAACAACAGGAGGACGCACACAGGAACATCATCCTGGCACACTCCTGTACCCTAACAACAGGAGGACACACACAGGAACATCATCCTGGCACACTCCTGTGACATAACAACAGGAGGACGCACACAGGAACATCATCCTGGCACACTCCTGTACCTAACAACAGGAAGATGCACACAGGAACATCACGAGTTTGAGGCCAGCCCTGTCTAGACAGTGATACTTGTCTCAAATAAAATTCTAAATTGCAAGCCCAAAAGCCTGTATATGTTCTAGAAAGAGAACTAAATAAATGGAACAGCATTGAGACACGTTAGAAATAGGGCAAGATCTACCGAGGAAGAAAGCATTGGAGTCTAGGAAATCACCATGTTCTCTTTTGAAAACAGGGTCATGGTGGTACTTGCTTGAAACCCCAGCACTCGAGAGGTAGAGGCAAGAGGATCAGGGGTTCAAGGCCAGTCATTGCACATAGTGAGTAAGGGCTAGCCTGGAGTACACCAGACCCTGTCATAAAAACAAAACAAAGGAGACACACAGGACGGTCCTGTGGCAGAGCACTTCTGGGCTGGCGCAATAATTTTTGATCAAGTACCACTGCTCAGCCAAAACATTTTATCTGTAAAACATAGCATGTGAAAAAAAAAAACCATAGCATGTGTAATTTAAGACGCAAATGGAAAGGGAGATATTATGATTTTATATAGTGTGAGCATTAGCCCTGGTGTTTTATTCCTGCATCCCCGAGGGTTGTCAGTGTTCTACACACACACACGCACATGCAGGCATGCACACAAAATAAAGAGATAAACACACACACACAGTTTTGAAGAGAAGGAATGTTTGAATCCCGTGTGGTGGAAGGTAAGATCCGACTCCTGCAAGTTACCCTCTGATCTCAGCACGGAAGCTGTAAGTGTGAACACACATGCCCAATAAGATAAATAAATGTCAACACTGCAAAACATCAACTGAAAGTGAATTACAGGAGAGAGGCAGGTTTGGGAAAAGAGCAGGAGTTTGCTCTGTGTAAGCTGGGCTCTAAGCCCCAGGTGGCCCTGTTTGTCTGTCCTTGGGAATCTGAAAAATTAACTAGGAGCTTCAGAAAAACATCCCAGTAGAGCAGAATATCTGGGTGAGAGGTGACATCAAACTGGGGATCCGTGACAGAGTCCAGGATGCACAAGGGAAAGAGAAAACCACAGAGGCAACAACAGACCCCTAAAGATGCTGCTGCCTCTGGGATACTGTGGCCTGAGGACAAACTCTGAGATGCGACTTTCTGTCAGGAGGTGTCCTAACATGGATGGTGGCACGGCTTGGATCCCAGCACTTAGGAAATAGAGGCAGGGAGATCAGGAGTTCCAGGCCATTCTCAACTCCATTAGGGAGTTCGAAGCCAGCCAGGGATACTGGGTATTTGGGTTTATAGGTATGCACGCTACCACATCTGGATTGTACAGACAGTACTGAACATTAGGGAAATAGTCCACCCCGAGATACACCCCAGATTTAAGTGGGTCAGACTCCCTAAGGCATCTGTAGTGGCTGTGGGTGGGCTAGTCTGGAGGCCAAAACCAACAATGGCCATCCTGATCCTTTGTGCCCTGCCTGCATGGACCCCGCTGTGCCACATGCACCTCTAACCCAGAACTGCATCCATTGCTTCTGGGCCCCACTGGAGCCAGTTCTGCGTATTTGTGCAAAGCGATTAGCTGCATGCCAGCCCCATGAGTCTCTTTGATTGTTGGGGGGAGGCTCATCTTGCTTCTGCTTCTTGTCAGCTAAGGACTGTTCATTCCATGAAAATCTTGGTTAGTGATAGGATCTTGCCCGGGAAAGTGAATGCTCACAGCAAACACACCCCAGACAGCTGGTCTCCTGTGATGCTAAGAGCTTCCAGGAAGGGACACTCCCTTGTCAATGATTAAACAGCACCAAAGCCGATTTGGTTCTAGTTGTTAAAATGTATCTGCTTTCTTTCTTTCACCCGAAGTTCCAGCGCTGAGAAGGCCTGAGCCCCATCAATCTTGGCAGAGTCTGCTGAAGATGCCTTCCTCATTCAGTAGAGGGGAAGGGTTGGCTGGAGGCCAAGGTCACTGGGAGACTCCCTTGGTGCTCAAGTGCCTCCTGCCAAGATTTCCTATGCCTCTGGTGGCAGATTTGCTGTGGGAACAGCTTCACCATATGCATGGAGTCTGTGGCCAGAAAGCACTCAGGACACATGGATCACCAGCCCTGCTAGAGCTGTAACTGCCAGCCCTATTGCACACTCTTGGGAAACAGGAAATCTGAGGGCCTGCTGGGTGGTTACCTTGGAGTGTTTCACCAGCCCTAGGGCAGAATTGCTCAACAGCAAAGTGCTGCTCCCAGGCACAAAGCAATAGATGCTTGCAGGGACCTTTGCAGGGTATCTATACATAAAAGACAAATCTCAGCAGTTAAGAGCTTCACTGCTCTTTCAGAGAACTTCCCTTAGATTCCTAGCATCCAGGTAGTGGCTCTCAATGAACGGCAGCTCCCTTTCCAGGGGATCTAAAGCCCTCTTCTAGTCTCCATGGGCACTGCACAAATGCGGTGCACATAAACTCACACAGACTCTCTCTCTCTCACACACACACACACATGTATACATAATAAATAAAAAGTTATTTAAAAAATTAGATAGAACTTTTTTTTTTCCATGAAAATGTCTGTAAGTCTGTCCTGGTATCTGTAGGTCTGCCCTGCTGGAAATCCTCCACCCTTGCTCACTTAACAAGTAATTTTAGGAGGAATAAAGACAGGCCTGACTTACCTAGACCCACCAGAAGACTGTATTATGGAGGGTTATGGACAACGCTTCATTGATAGAGTGCCAACTGGGCATGCGCAAGGTTCTTTCTGGGTTTGCTCCTCAGTACCACAAACACCGGGAGCTGTGCGCACGCCTATCAGGTCAGCACCTGGGAGGTAGAGATGGGAGATCAGAAGTTCAGGGTTATTCTCACTATGTAGTGAGTTTGAGGCCAGTCCGACCACTTGAGACTCTATCTAAAAGAGAGAGAGAGACAGAGAGACAGAGACAGAGAGAGAAAGAAACCAAAAGGTGAGATCATGAACAATACAGAAAAGAAGCGAATTCCTATTCGCCTTGGTTAAACAACTCTTCATGTTCTCAGAACACAAAGTTAATACCAAGTTGTGTTGTTCAGGTTTCATTGCTATGGAAAAACACTGGGTCTAAATCAGTCCAAAGGAGGAAATGTTTATTTTTGCATCCTGGTTAGAAACCCTGTTCTCCTGTGCTCTAGCTGGGTGCCTGGACGATTTCTTTGAGCTTCCTAACCCTTGCGTGGCAAGCGTGGGTGACAACGGATGGAGTGAGCACTTCGGGTTTACATGTGTGAAATGGAGAGGAGAAAATGTGAGTCAGAAGGAAGGGTTCCACTGGGTCCTCGTTCTGTTGTTCACCAGACTTGGCTGAACTGGAGCTCTTGGCACCACCCTTCTCTGGGGACCAAGGCAGGTGACCTGAGTCCTGTGCCCTAATCTTAGCTCTTTCCGCAGTCTCACTGGCTGGGTGGCTCGTCAGTCACTTTGCCTGCTCAAGGGTCAGCACTGCCTCTCTAGATTCGCACACCCTGCCCAACCCTTGAACTGAGTTCAGCGGCTGACTGAGCTCTGTAAACAAGACCAGCGGGAGGCTCCCTACTTCTCAAAGCTTTGGCTCTGAGCTGAGCGTTCTGAAATGCCTTTGAAGTCTCACAGCCGCAGATGCAACTCTCTCGACCCCTCCACTTCCTTATTACACAACCTTATACAAGTGGCCCAAACTTGTAGGAAACATCACTGATAAAGGCCATGATCCCTGGCAGGTATCGCTGACTGTCACCATGTTCCCAGGGTGCTATTAGCTTACAGACTTTGATAAACTGAATTGGAGCTGTGATTTGTTCTTCATCCCTGGTTACAGGACCTGTCCAACATGGTTGCAAGAGATGCAGATTATGACATATCATGCTAGATTTATTTCCTTGCTTAAAAATTTAAAGCCTGTGGAGTTAGGTCATCATGGAAAATTTTAAAAGAAATGGAAAAAATACTGTTCTGTTTTTCCTGTTAAACATTTGGGGTGAGGCTATGTATTTTGATTTTATACTTAACACTTTTTTTTTTGTTTCGTTTTTCGAGACAGGGTTTCTCTGTGGCTTTGGAGCCTGTCCTGGAACTAGCTCTGTACACCAGGCTGGTCTCGAACTCACAGAGATCCGCCTGCCTCTGCCTCCCGAGTGCTGGGATTAAAGGCGTGCGCCACTTAACACGTTTTATTGGTTTTGTTTTCCTTAAAAAAGAAAAAAGACAGGGTTTTAACCCCATTAACGTGGTACTTGTTCTAGAGCCCAGACTGCCTCCAAACTTGAAACCATTCTCCTGCCTCAGCCTTACCACCGGTCCTGGCTTATCTAAACTTTTTTGTTTAATAAGAAACCTCAATCTTTTGTGGCTTGGATCCCATCTGTCCCTGAAGGGCTCACACGCTGGGAGTTTGGGCCTTAGTGTGGTGGAATCCATAGGAGGCAGAATCTTGCCATGTGGGCCGGCACTCAAGGAAGGAGCTTATGTAGGGCTCGGGATACCCTGGCTGGCTCTTGAGGGAGTGTAATTACAAAGGTATGAGTCTGGGCCTGTCCCTCTCTCAGGCTTCCTGTCTGGCCAGGTCTAACACACTCTTGCAGGATATTGTCCACAATGGGGTACGGTGAGAAGAACCTTAAAAGAGCTGGCATTATGCCGGCCTATGCAGAAACAGAAATTTGGTAGTCAAACCTGGATATGGTGGTTCATGCCTGTAACCCCAGCACCCAGGAGGCGAAGATAGGAGTCTCACTGTTGAGCTAGAGGCCAATCTGGGGGTGGGGGAGGGGACAGGAACAGACCTGTGGTGGCCTTTAGGTCAAGGCTGTTTCCTCCCAGTAATAATAATTGTTTTCTTCTCACTAAGTTATTTCTTACATGGCTTGGGAATTTCAAGAAAAGAGAACCAAGAATTTGCAACTAAAAAAAAATTATGGAAAAGAAGATGAAAGGCTTCCATTTCAGTGGGATACGCGTGTCAGAGGCATGCTCGCATGGCCCCAGCGGGGAGGTGCCTGCTGATTATCTCGGTGGCAGGCTTTTTAATTAGCATGCCACAGTCACACACTTTCCCATAGGGTCTCAGAACTACTCTTCCAACGTGGTTTCCACCAGGGAGGCTGTTAGCTGAAATAACAGGTGACCCAGTTCCAAGTTAATAAAGAGAAGGCAGGAGATTTTCTAGCTCACATTAAAAGAGGTCCGGGGAGATTCCTCTCTGCTAGCCTTGTGATCAAAGTGTCCCTCCTGACCCTGTCAGCTTCCTGCCCATGCTGTCTTGGGAGAGGCCAGCTTCCCATGGCAGTATGGAAGCTATCTTCCCAGAAGCCTCTGGTAATCCTTTCCCCACATCCCTCACGCACAGGCTTTAGTGTGTCCAGGGCCTGGAACATCTTCACTGGATTTAGGCTATCAGCTGGAGTCTGGCAGACACTGAACAGTCAACCATAATGTCCTCCACATTCTTCCATGGGGGTGGGAGCGTCATATGATCGGGGGTTGGACAGCTACAGACACTGGACCATATCTGGCAGGCTGGCTGTTTTCAAAAGTGAAGTTTTCTTGGCGCACAGCCATGCACATATGCTTTCACACTGCTGATGGCAGCTCTCATGCCACGGGGGCAGAGGCGACTAGCTATGACAAAAAACCATATGACCCATACAGCCCTAACAATTTATGGTCTGACCCTTTGGTGAGTTTGCTGACCTTTGCTCTAGATGAAGAAGTAGAATGAAGGTTAAATAACCAGTCCAAAGTCAAAGGGCTGACCAGAGGCAGAGATAGGAGTCCAGACACTCACTGTCCCCTGGGCTGCCAGGGCAGAGATGGGAGCCCAGATACCCACTGTCCCCTGGTCTGCCAGGGCAGAGATGAGAGCCCAGATACTCACTGTCCCCAGGTCTGCCAGGGCAGAGATGGGAGCCCAGATACCCACTGTCCCCTGGTCTGCCAGGGCAGAGATGAGAGCCCAGATACCCACTGTCCCCAGGTCTGCCAGGGCAGAGATGAGAGCCCAGATACCCACTGTCCCCAGGTCTGCCAGGGCAGAGATGGGAGCCCAGATACCCACTGTCCCCAGGTCTGCCAGGGCAGAGATGGGAGCCCAGATACC
>PVIU01006742.1:0-98211 GCA_004026605.1 Ondatra zibethicus
CCCTCCTCACCCTCACGCTGACTCAGAAGTCTACCCCCTTCACTGCATTGTAGGGATGCACCTACCAGCTGTCTCATTGCCTTCTTGTGGTTCTAGTCCATCTTCGTTAATTTCAACTACAAACATCCCAGACCAGGCTACAATCGCCTCACACTTGTAACACATACCTTACCAGCTTCATACTGGAAAGATGAAACCAGCGCCCAGCCTTAATGGGGGAGCATCTTTCTAAGTCAGAAACATGAACCTTATCAGCTCCCCACCCCCTCTCAAAAACCCTCCTGTGTCTCTCACTGCCTTCAAGATGAAACCCAACCCCCAAATCATGCCATCTAAGACACTTGGTGATCCTATCTCTGCCTACCTGGGCAGGTACAGCCCCTGAGACTTCTTCCTCAAAGAGCTGTGAAACCCTGCAGCCTGGCCACATGCCCCAGCCTCACATGATTCTTCTATATGTTCTCCGTCCTTCGCCAGCTCAGCCAGTGATGGCTACTGATCTCTCAAGACACTCCAAGTATCCTCAGCAGGCATTTCCGTACAAGATAGCTGTGGTGGTTTGAAAGAAAATGGCCCCCAAAGCAAATGGTGCTATTAGGAGGTGTGGCTTTGTTGGAGAATGTATGGCCTTGTTGGAGGAAGGTGTCACTGTACAGGTGGATTTTGAGGTTTTATATATGCTCAAGCCTTGCCCAATGTCTCAGTTCATTTCCTGTTGCCTATGAATCAAAATGCAAGAACTCTCAGTTCCTCCTCCAGCACTATGTCTGCCTGCATGCTACCTTGCTTCCTGCCATAATGATAATGGACTAAACCTCTGAACTTTAAGCTACTCCAATTAAATATTTTCCTTTATAAGAGTTGCCACAGTCATGGTGTCTCTTCACAGTAAGATAAACTCTTTCAAAGACAATAGCCCATCTTCATCGTGAAGCCCAATGGATTCAGAATCACCTAGGAGACACACCATTGGATATATCTTTGAGGGTGTTTTTAGAAAAGATTGAGGAGGGAAGATCCATCCTGAATGCTGGTGGCACATTCCACTGACTGTGGTCCTGCACTGAATTAAAAGGGAAAAGGAGAAAGCCACATGAATGCTGGCATTCTCCTTTTCTCTGCTTCCTGTTCTACCAAGATGTGAAGGGTTCCTGTCTTACATCCTGCCACCATTGACCTGCCTGCCACCATGCCTTTCCCCTATAATTGGTAATCCCCTCCAACTTTGAACCAGTATGCATCCTTAAATCACTTTTTCTGATATTTGATAACACTGATAAAAGTAATACCCTATCTGAACCTGGGGCTAGGGGCTTGCTCCATGACCCTCAGTGTCACATGTGTCTCTTGCATGTCACATGACCATGGACTGGTATTCACCTGGTGTTTTCTTCCCACAAGATGGGCAACCAATGGGAAGGGTTGCTCATATATTCCATGTCCCCAGGACCCAGCTCTGCTCATACACCCCATGTCCCCAGGACACTGCTCTGCTCATACACTCTATGTCCCCAGGACACTGCTCTGCTCGTACACTCTATGTCCCCAGGACACTGCTCTGCTCATACACTCTATGTCCCCAGGACACTGCTCTGCTCATAAACCCCATGTCCCCAGGACCCTGCTCTGCTCATACACTCTGTGTCCTCAGGACTCAGTTCATTTACTCCTGGCAGTGATGGGGGAATGTCTATGAACCACATCAGGTCACCTGGAGAATATGAGGGCAAAGTACCACTTGAGAGTCTAAAGGGTCTTGATCTCATTATATGAATTATTAAGAAAATGTAACTTGGAATACATGATTTTTCCACATCACTGAAGTTCACCCTTTGAGCTAGAATACTCATACTTAGTAATTTATATAGAAAGATTTCTTTAAAAAAAAAAGTCTCCACTGGCTGAACTAGCCCACATTCTCTGGCACACTGAATGGGCTATTGTAGCAAAATATTCCTTCCCTGGGGAAGATGTGGACTGTCTTCTGTCCCCATCACTAAGATCCTAAGGACAAACCAAAGTTCAGTTCCACCAGAGTTCTTTCTCGGGATCAATGAGTTTACTGGCTTTTCTTATGGAGCATGAGTGAGGAGTGATTGACAAGAGTATGGGTGACCCCAAAGCAGCCATCCTGGAAAGTCTGTACCCGGTGTGTCTGATGGCTTCCCCATGGCTACATACTTGGAGTTCCTCCCACTAGTCTTCCACGGTCTGGTCTCTAACCTGTCACAGAGACCATGAGGCCACATGTAATTAGGGTAGAATTGCATGCAAATGGCTGGGAGGAGCAACCAGATGCTGGAAAAGGACCCTCCCCACCAACTCCTTTTAGTAGGAAGGGTCAACAGTACATAGGCCCCAACATGATAGACTCTCAAACGTAGACACAGATGGTCCTGGCAGCAGTTTGGCTCAAAAGATAACACTCTACAAGACTTGTTTATAGCCACTGTCTTCCCACCCGCCCATTGCTCACATTGGCAGGGTCACTCCTATTTTTAAGATAGGCATTGATGACATTTCCTCTATTTCCTGAGTCCTTATTAGAACCAGTCTCTTCATGGGACCCCGGGGAGGTTTGGCCCACCAGGACCCAGTGAGCTTCCTTTTGTTGGTTAAACATTCTTCCTTAACATTTTCAGACAGATAGAACCTGCATTTGAACTGCTCTCCACTCCCACCCTGCCACACCCCGTCCCCACAAGTCCCTATCCTCTGCTCATGTCCTCAAGTTTTATTTTGTAACCTACCAAGGCCATCTGTGCAATCGTGGGTTTGGAACTCTCCGCTGGAGCTTTGTGAGTTTACCAGTGGACACCCGAGGATAATGATTCTCTGTTACAGAATCTTTCAGTGTCCAGTATTTCAGCAGGGAGGGCATCTCACTTTTACAGATACTTGGTTTCCTTTCTGTAGACGGTATTCACTCTTCCCCGTCCATCACTTCTCAGTCGACCAAAGGTCAAGAGCTCACACCATGCCTTTTACTGTGTTGCTCAAGCTGCCACTGAGCACAGGTCTGAAAGCAGCTGGAAGAGCCACTATTTCAGCATAGTTGCAGGGCCATGTCTATCCTTGTTAACCTTCTTCCTCTCCTGCCTGCTACCCCAGGGACAGTCAGAGCCCCTCACAATTGCAGCTGCTGGCTTATGTGGTTAAAATGGCCTAAGAAGCAGGGACACTGGAGCCCCTCTGCTGTGCCTAAGCAGCTACTGGTGGTTTAAAAACCAGACCATGGGTTGGGGAGATGTCTCAGCAGGAAAAGTACTTTCTATGGAAGTGTGAGTTCAGATTCCCAGCACCTACGTAAAACCCAGGCACGGTGACATGTATCTGTAACCCTAGCAGTAGGGGATAGAAACTAGTGGATCTAGTGGCTCACTGACCAACAAGCTAGCCAAAGAAGCAAGATCCAGGTTGAGTGAGAGATGCCGTTTTTAAAAATTTAAAAAAAAAAAGGTGGAGAAAGGACTGAGGAATACATCTAATGTTAACCTCTGGCCTCCACATAGGCAAAAGTACACTCATGCACATGCGTGCACACATGGGCATACATGCATATGCCATACACAAAACCACCATCAACAGGAAATAAAAATCTACACAAAAATCCAAACCACCCAACCAGGAGACTTTCCTTGTCCTTAGGGGATACTGTTTTGATCTGCTTTCTGTTGCTGTCATAGAATATCCAAGTCTAAGAAAAAAGGCTGATTTGTGCTCATGATCTGAGGTTGGGGCATCCCAGGGCATGGAGCAGCTAAGAGCATTGTGATGCTTCAACTCTTGACAGTGGATGAAGGGAGCAGACTCAGGCCGCTAGAGAAATCCTGGGGGCTGCCTTGTCTCTTGGCAGCCTGCTCTCAGGGTACCCAGTCTAGTCACTCATGAATGAGGACTCATCAGTGAGGTCAGCCAACATCCTTCCTTGAAGCTCCCCTCTCACAATCCAGAACATCCTGTAGACCAATATCACTACACTGAGGGGAGTGAATTGGGGGGGGTCTACTCCAGCAGGCCAATTCAGGACATTTGATATGATGTTACCTGGAGCTGCTCTTCTCAGTCAGCGAGTCAGGGATGTGTTTCTAAGCACTTGCTAACATTAGTCAAACTCCTGATGCTTGGTGGGGAATTCTATTCGAATCAGACCCTCAGGGACCAAGCTACATCTCATTATTTATAACAGGCAATGTAAAGTTAGACACCTTAGAGAACTGCACCACATTTGGCCTATAGAGTCCTGGTCCTGCCTGGGGATGGCTCAGTGGTAGAGAGCCCTTGCCCAGCATATGCGAGGCCCTGGATTCAATTGCCAGCACTGGAAAAGAAAATGTTTTAATTAAGTCTGAGTCCCTTTGCCCCTATGCCTGGCAGCTGTAGAGGCTGCACTGTGTGAAGATTCAGGTTTGCAGTATACACTATTTGCTCTTCAAAGCTGGTACCCTCTCCTTGTATAGTCACCCTGTGGTTTCCCTGGCCATCTTCCATTTGTTCATAAAGCAAAGTCACACAGCAAAGAGAATATTTTCCTTTTTGCTATATGGTTCCCACTGCCCAGAGAATATTATTTTTAAAGTAAAATAAGTGTGCCTTCGCTGAATTTTACACGGGGAAGATTCCACTAAAGGTGAAGACATACTAGTGATTGGAGCCTTCATTGTTTAATTCCAGCATTTTACTGGGAACGGGGGAAACTGAAATTAATTTTCCACCTTACCTCATTGGAAAACTATTTTTCACTCTGCTGAACATTCAAAGCCCAGTCACAAATAGTGAATAATAAGCTGCCGCCATGCTCAGTACATGGCTGGAGGCCCACAGCCACGAGGCCCTCCCCCACAGCAAACCTTGTTCTCTGAGCCCACCTGACTCCCAGTGGCCATCAATGTTCCCCGGAGGGTGCAGATCTCAAACCAGAGGAATCTAATTCACTATCATCACTGGAAAACATGCCTTTACACTGAATAGGGGGCTTTTCTGGACTGGCCAAGAGACCAAAGCCACCTCCACAGAGACAGCTGTGCTTCTCCATTAGGGGTTGGCAGTAAATCTTGTCTCCCAGGATCAGAGAATAAACACCACTTGCATTGTGGGTCACATTGTCTCTATAGCAACTTTTCCAAAGCAGCGAGAAAGGGGATAGAACAATATGTAAGCAGGTAGGTGTAGAACAGTATGTAAACAGGTAGGTATAATGGTTGGGGTAGTATGTAAATAATGGGTGTGGCTTTAGAGTGGTATGTAAATTGTGAATATAGTTGGTGGGTAGTATACAAGTAGCTAGTAGGCAAGTAGGTGGGTAGGAAACAAGTAGGTGGGTGTGGCTCATTAGCAACATATAAATAAGTGGATGTGAATCTTGGGGACCCATAATTGAGTGACCATGACTGAATTCCTCTCAATTTTATTACTCTACATTGAGATGCAAATTTTATATAATTTTCATATGCCTCATAAGTTTAGGTTTCTCTTTCCTCTCTAAAACATTTAAACATGTAGAAGACATTCCTACCTTAGAGGTCTCACACATCAGGCCCTTTGATTTCCTAGAACCATATATACAGGTCACAGACGTCCCCTAAGCCACCTGGGATAAACTCAACCGACATGGGAAATACGAGACAAAAGCAATATAGAGTTCCTACTTCCTGTCATGGACTTCTACCCTGGCCTTGGACAAAGATGTGTTCACTGTGGAGCAGAAATTACTTCTCAGACTTTCCTATAAAGCAAAGAGCAGAGTGGATTTAAAAAAAAAACACCAAGAATCTACATGTGGACTGTAAAGAGCCAGAACAGCTGGAAAAATAATCCAGAGATGGTCTGGGAAAGCACATCTGTGGAAAGTGTACTAGGACGGCACCAGCTCCCAAGTGAGGGCCCTCACCCTCCAATTAATCTTAATGGCAGTGCTGCCTGCCTCCTCTGGTAGTGTCCTGATGAAAATTCACCTCACATTTCATTCAAGCCTGCACAAGGCTCACATACCTTAGGACACAGCAACTCCATGGTGACGAAATTGCCTACCAGAGAGCTGGCTGGGGTTCTGCAGCTCAGAGGCGGGTGTGGGAGGGAAATTGCACTCAATTACATTTTATCACTGCTGCTGCACAAGTTTCAGGCGAATTCATTAAAATTCACTCCCAGAATCAGGTTGTGGAAGTGGGGAATTTTGGTAGCCTGCCTGACAATGAGGAAGGGATGGTTTGTTCTCTGTGCCAGAGGTGCCACAGTATGCCAGCAGCCCAGTGAGGCTTTGGATGCCACTGAGGATGTCACCTCATGGAACCACAGCTGCGGTTTAAAACAAGGGCCTCTCAGAGAAACAGCACCCACGGTCCATATAGAGTCAGAGGCAGGAAGGGAGGCCAGAGGAGCAGTAGGCACAGATGTGTGGGTGCTGGAGCCAGCCAGCTCTGCCCCCCTTTCCCCACCCCAGGTGGTCTACTAAGCACCCATCAACACCTGCTGGTAGAAGGACTCCCTGAAGAAAGCAGAGGTGCAGATTTGGAAGCTGCGTGAGAAAGAACCCCTACCACTGGGAGCTGAGCCGGGGAGGTGAAAGCTGTGTCCTGTAAGTTCTGCTGCCTGATGCATCCTCTCCTCCAATACTCATGCTTAGCAGCTGAGGAGACGGCCAGGTCACCCTCTAGGAGAGGTGCGGCCTGCTTCTGCTGCCTCTGCCCCAGCAGGCCAGGCTGCCCAGAGGAAGCTACCGGCTCAGCAGCTGATGGCCGGCATTGATCCATGGTGTCTTGTGGGCACAACCTAGAGGATCCCTGATGGGATAGCCAGGTGTCCCTCCTCTGTCTGCCTGCTCACTCCAGCATCTGCCAGCTTCCTAGATCCACATAGGTTTACCTGGACAACTGCCCCCACCCACACGCTCACAGCCAGTACGTGAGCAAAGTCCACAGGCTGGGACCCTGTCCAACGGTCAATATCTCACTCGTAACTAATGCCATGGATAGTCTTCCTCTACCAAGACCCTAGGATCTGTGAGGAACGGAGCCTCCTAGCTACCGCAGCAATGACCGAAAGCTGCTGCCTACATAAAGCCTGAGATAGGATCACCTCAGACACACCAAAGATAAGTGTCTAGTTCTTCTCAAGGCTGTTGTACTCTCCACAGGCACTAAGTGTCCTTGCTGGTGTGCAGACATCCCTACCTTCAGTGGGCGCAAAGCCATGTGTAGAAAGCATTCAGTGGGTCTGTTCTTTTCCCAGGACAGATCCACTAGCTTATGAAGCCACAGTCAGTTTCCATGGACATTGTCTGCAGAGTGAGAGGTGATACTGCTTCAGCAACCCCTGAGGGCCCATGGCCCACCTGAGGGGTGCTCCCACCACACAGGGAAGCCTGCCAGGGCCCAGCAGCCCAGCATTTAGGAGCTTGTCTCTTTCTGTGATTTACTGACACCATCCTGCTACTACAAAACCACATTTACCCCATCTACAGGAACTAAAATGCCCAAGGGTTGGGGGCTTTACTCTGCCAGGCCCCTTTGAAGTAGCTTGCTGTGGCCAGCTCATATAGTCGTTAAATGTAAATGTATGACTTCCTGCCTCTGAGTTCAAGGGTATCAGCTTGGCATCTGGCCACTGGCCACAGTGGATAGTTTATGGCACAGGGAAACGCCAACATCACAAACCAGAGCAAGCACCCCAGACTGCTTACTGACAAGTGACAGAAAGGCCCAAGGCTCCAGCTTCTGCCTCAGGATGACAGTGAAAGAGAACTTGGCTCTATGAGGGGGAAACACTGCTGTGGTTTTACCAGGTCTCCCTGGGCTTGTAAGTTCGAGTGTCAGGCTAGCTATGCACTAGAATAAGAAGAGTTGGACTGCGTGAAACTTTTTCTATCTGTAACAGAGTGATGGGTATTGGGGCTCAGGACACATTCCCCACAAAACACAGCTGTGGGGGAGCAGAATGTACCACCCCCAAAGAAATGTCAGGGAATCTCAA
Source organism: Ondatra zibethicus (assembly GCA_004026605.1). Taxonomy (NCBI): domain Eukaryota; kingdom Metazoa; phylum Chordata; class Mammalia; order Rodentia; family Cricetidae; genus Ondatra; species Ondatra zibethicus. The sequence continues at coordinate 7,972 of PVIU01006742.1, forward strand.
GCTAGTTATTCTGAGAAAGCACAAGCTCAGGCATGGCTTTGAAAGGCCGACCCTTTCCAGAAAGAGATTTTCATCTGGAAAGAGACCCTGAGGACTCTCTGTAGTAGCGAAGGTCTAAACACCAGAAAGGAGATGCTTTGAGGATAACTGTGATCAGCAGACATTGAGAGACTTTGTCTGTATAACAAAGTCGGTTTCCTTCTTCCCCCACCCCCTTCACAGCTTGTTTCCATCACTTTCCAGAAGCTCTGAGCTCCATGCTCTCATGAGGCACAGAGAAGCTTCCGTCATCAGACTCTCATGCGTATGCATGTAAGTAAAGCCCGTTTTTCTCTTGTTCATCTGTCTTTGGCCAGTTCAATTTGTAACCCAGCCAAAGAACACAGAAGGGCAGAAGGAAGCCATTTTCCTCTCCCCAACGAAATTGCAGTTGCCTCCTTCGATGCTGCCATGGGGATTACATGGGATTATCCAAGTGGAAACATGTCAGACAACACATGGCATGGAACCTAATCTACATCGGTGGCTGTGATGCATGAACTCCCTACTGGGATGCTGCTGAGCAATCTGTGAGCTCCACGCAGATGGAACATAGCTCAGGGCCTCCTACATCCAGGCTTTGCTCATTTGGTCTTTAGACCAGAGAGGTCGACTTCTATGGTCAAAGGAAAACACTGTTTATTCTTTAACTGACACTTCACAGGGATCAGCGAGGTGACAAACTCAACACTGTGGATGTTTTGGTCCCAGGGCATTCTCTATGCTGCTGAAATGAGAACTTTAACACCATCCCTAGGCTCCACCTATCAGACGCCAGGAGTCTCATCACTGCCCTAGGCCTCCAGTGCTGATAACCCAAAATGTCTCCAGATATCATAAAAGTCTCAGACTTGCTCTGCTTAAAATCCATCGTCCAGCCAGCTGCTTGCTCAATGGGTTGTGGGGACATAGCAGGGCATCTGAACCATGGCCTGAGGGGTCAGTGGGCTCTAAAGACATTTGGAAAAGTATAAGGAGTCAGTGACACTGTTCTTTCCTGGCTGAGCATTTGGTTTCAGCAAGCTTGGTGACCCTTACAGTCAGCTGCTCATCAGACTTGGGTAAGCACAGCAAGTCATTCTTGGGGGATCACCTTGACCTGAATCCTTAAGGTTACCCATAAAAGTCAGCAAGGGTAATCCACCATGAAGCAGCCATAGGGACAAAGCTTGCCAGGATTACAGCCTCTGTGCATGCCAACAGTCGATCTTCAGGGTCTTCAAGGAGCTAATAACCTAACTTTCAGAGGCCACAATCTTGTCTTGGCAGAGTAAAGAGGTGTCATTCACTTTTGTGTCCCAGGCTCACAGCTGCAACCCTGCCATGTGTGGTGAGTGCATCCTTCCTTGGTTACAAAGAAACTGTAGTCCCTCAAGTGACTTCTTCAAGGTCACAAAACATGTCAGTAGTAAACCAAAATAGGGAGTGCAAAAAATCATGAGATATGATATCCACACTCGCCAAACTTGACAAATGCCACCATACTACATGAGTGCTAAGTGACAGAGTTGGAAATCAGAGCCCATGTTCCAGTTGTCTCTTTAAAACAACATGAACTCCCCCAAGAAAAGAGGTGATAGGTGGGCAGAGCCCACAGGTTCTATACACTCCCAACCCTTACCTTTAACTCTACTCTAGTGGACTTCCATGTTCCTGGAACCACATGCCTCCCTAATGCTTGCCTTTGACAGAAAGGAAAAAGGTTGTCTTTAGCAGTCTGGAGACAGTGGCTGATTGAAACCATAGCAACCTCCTCCTGGCTCCTGAGCAGCATGTCTGCTCAGTGCCCTTTGCTCACCTCACCTTCCCCGAGGCATCCACTTAAATATTAAAATCAAGACCCCTTTGTGTTGATTCAATGATAAGTTTAGGAATAAGAGTACACCAAGCTTGAATTTATATGCATTAAGATTCACACATCAATCCATTTGCTGCCCATCTCTCTAGCAAGAGAAGGCATACTGTAGCCAGTACCATTGCCTGCAACTATGGCATAGCCAACCACCACCTTAACCTAAGCTCATAATAGCTGGTGATTGCCCTGTTCTTAAGGGCAGAAGACAAGACTCAACCTCAAGGCTTTGTGAAACTGGAAAAGCTGTCAGCTGGAGATGCCTTCCATCTGCCGTTTGAGGTCCCCTTAGACTCTAGGGCTTAGAGGCTCATTCAGGGAGTTAATAGGAAGCATTTAATTCCTTGTGAATATAAGATTGAGGGGCCCTGTTTTCTTACTGTGGGTCAGTGTTTCTGCCTTCGCCAGGCGGCCCCCTTCAAGTCCCCACCATGTAGCTCCTCTGTCTTCACTAACAGCATACACACTAAAGGTCTCTGACCCTTCCCAGGGTTCACCCGACGATGAGGCCAGGCCCATCGGATAAGGCATCTTCTGATTAAGCTTATTGTGACCAGCGAGTCATCTTACTATCACAATAGAAAGCATCCTACCTTGCTCACAGACTTGGCCCCAGTAAAAGGGCGTGTACACCAGGTCGTCAGGTTCTTAGAATTCTACCTCTAGAGGAAAGAAGGAAGAGAAGTGGGGGGGGGGAGCAGGGAGTGTTTGGAAACTGAGCGCTGAGGAAACAAGGGACTCAGTTGGTCTCACCAGCTTATTTCACAACAGGAGACAAGTCCCTCTGCCCAGGCAAGAGAGGAGAAAGTACACAGGGACGATAAATAAAACGAGGAAGCTGGGCAGAGAGGAAAATGAGGGAACAGAGCTATGATGGGTGGATTGGTGGGGATTGCCAGAGGCACAAGTGGTGTAAATGTGATGGATGCGTGGCAGGGTAATGGTATTTCACTTAATCAGGGCTTTGCAAGAAGGGAGTGAAGAAGGCCTGGCACCAGGGGAGATGGCTCAGTCAGGAATGCTCTCAGGGTGTAAGAAAGAAGACCTGGGCTTGAGCCTCAGCACCCATGTCAGGAATGGTGGGTCCTGCTTCTAGTATGAGAGCTGGGGAGATGGAGACTGGCAGATCTTTGGATCCATCAACCAGCCAATCTAACTGCTTTGTCAAGTCCGAGATCCTTCCCAGAAAACCCAGGTAGATGGCTTCTGAGAAATGACACTTGAGGGTCACCTACACTCACATCACACATACACACACACACACACACACAGATACATAACACACACAACACAACACACACAACAACAAACACACAACACACACATATGCATACAGAGAGACACACACAGACACAATGCACACACACACACACACAAGCCTGGCAACAGTAGTTGGTCCAGAGGGGATCAATGACACCTCCTCTAATTCCAAGCATAATTATTAGGGAAAGAGGTAGCCAAAAGACAGTTGCGTTGAGCAGGCCAGGTTTATGGCTTCCCGGGGCTTAAAATCAAGGAGACCAAAGTGGCATCTTTTGCTGGGACCCCACATGATGCCAGCTTCCTCCATTACAACTCAAACCTCCCAATCAGCCATCTCTAAGGAATGCAGCCAAGAGAGACTGTTCCTCATGATCTGCCAGGGACCGCTCATCTCAAGCCTGTGCCAGGCTTTGTATTAAGTACTGAGCCTGTGTCAAGCTGGTACCTAAGTCTTACAGGAGGATACCCTGATCTGCTCTCAGTTAAGCAGAGGTCCCAGAACAATAGAGGCACAAACCAAGGATGCACCTGGTCAAAACGCTTTTAAAGATGTGCAGAGGTAAAACTCAAGAAGTAGGGTACAGCATGAACAAACAGAAGGGTGTGTCTTGAGAACAGGACAAGAAAGAGAGGCTCACAGAGGTGTGACACCCGATCTCACAGAAGAACCTGCTGGGCAACTACCCAGACAGATGGTAATGAGCGCTGTAAGGACTCTGCCAACCAAAACCACCCTGAAAGCGGTTCTTGTGCTTATCCTTATTAAAACCAACCCTTAGCAGGAGGAAATCAATTTAGAACAAACCCTACCACTCCCAAAGCCTCCCTAAGTCAGAGAGAAAACTATGGGACTGGGGACATCACCAATAAGCATCTGCAAGGCCTTATGTTCTGTCCTCAACATTGCAGGGAGGGGAACAAATTAAGTATGTATCACCTCCAAGACTTCTTCAAAAGATAAAATAAAATAGAAGAGCAGGGAGAAAAGAAACATGATAGTTTTTAGCCAGGGACCCAACACACTGCACGGGTTGCTATAGTCAATGATTTATTATAATCTTCAGAACCAGAGGCAGCAGTGCGCATCTAAAAGAAATATCTCTTTAAAAATTAAATAAAGCCAGAAACTCACCAGGAGGGCCGGTGGTACCCTCCTGGCCTCGCTCCATGCTAATCATATTCTCCCACTTTATAGTAAATCCAGTTGATGCTGTGTTATCTCTCTTCTTTTTAATTCTCCTGCCCGGCACACTTTATGCCTGCAGTCCCCGGAACTCCTTAGGGTAGGCACTTCATTATGGTTGCTGCCAATCAGCAGAGAAATACTTGACTCTCTACGGCACGGCACACATTGAACCTTGGGTACTGTCTCACTTTCCTTTAACGTCCTGAGCCAGCTTCTTTAAGTTTCAGGACATGAATGCATTTAAATGGACCCCAAGAAGTTAATATATTATTACCCAGTTAGTGCGGTTTTATTTCATGGTACCGTGATGTAGCGCTCAATGATTTTTAAGCAATAAAAGAAGTGACTTTAAAACTTAATTAGGAAAATTTAGAGACTATCTAAGGTTCTTAGGAAATTTCAGAAAACGGGAATGGCGCACTAATATTCATGAGATTTATCTCGGGGAAATCCCAGAAAGGGTTTTGGAGCCCTTGCAAATCACTCTCAAGGGTGCTGTGTCTTACACACTCGCTGAAGCTATTCTGCTGAAAAGAAGTGAGACAAGAGAGATGCCAGGGTCCTAGGAGAAGCAAATCCGGCAATGTGGTCTCTTGTCCGGGTCCTCGGCAGAGTCCTGTCAGTACCCTTGCCCGTTTCTGCCCCCAGGTCTACATTAACCTCCTTGGCACACATCCAGGCTTTCTCTGAGGCTTTCAGATTCATATGATCTCATTTAAAAAGAGAAAAAAAATAAGTGAAACTATTTGAGTCCTAATAGAAGCTTTTCTAGAATACATCTTCTCAGTGCTGCCCTCTGCAATGGGGTGACCTCCAGCACATTTCGAGTCCTTCCTTCTGCACACCCCATCCTTGGCCCACGACTTTATCTGTTTCTATTAAAATACATGCATTCACCAGCAGAAGATTGCCAAGTAAATAAATGTTGGGTTTGGCACCCGTTCCTTCTGGAGAAGTCGCAAACAGAAATAGGGGCCATTAGAAGCAGCAGCCGGAACTGGGAGCATGCAGCCACTGCCCTGCAGAGTCTTTCCTGAAGATTGCAAGTGCTTGCTTTTCAAAGATAAGAATCCTGCCTTCTACCCTTCTACCAAGGGGCTCCATGGTCTACTTCCAAACCAGGTTGTAGGTGAGAATCACCAGGACCAGGGAAAGCAGGCTCTGAGCCAGTGGTTCCACTTACCTAGTTTGGAACCTAGGCAGCCAGGCGGGTTGGTCCTGCAGCAGAAACTGCAGGTGCTAGGGACCCACGGTCACCTGTTGTTCTGCTTCCAGGAAGCTGCTGGGATGTCCCTTGCCTGGGTGTGGAGACTGGGGCAGAGGCAATATATGAATAATGAATGAACGAGAAGGCTCTCACCTCTCTTCATTAGCATTCCATTCAAATTACTTAACTAAGGCGTCCATTTCTCTTCCCAGCTTCAAAAGAGACATGTTCCCCTCAGGGGATAGCCAGAATGAACTGGGCAGAGGACTCTAGGAGGACCCCACCTGGGCTGACCCTCTGCAGTTCTGAAACAACTCACTATGAGAGAGGCCTAGCAGACCCCAGGAACCTAGGACTGTACCAAAGTAAATGAGCCACCTCTGGCTTCCAGCCACCAAACACAAACCACACAGTGGTAATGGCACAGGCAGCCAAGGCTTGAGTACTTGCAAAGGAAACCAAACCAGCAAACCATCTTCTGAGGGATATCCTAACATAGCATCTTCTCCCTACAGTATCTCTGTGACCTTATTTTTTTCTTTTTAGAAAGTGCATGTACCCCAGGCAGGCCTCAAACTTGTTATGTAGCTGAAGTTGGTTTCAAACTTTTGGTCCTGCTATTTCTACCTCCTGGGCACTGAAACAATAATCATACAGCACATATCCGGCTCAAGCAATCTTTTTTTAATGAGACTGAACACAGTTCTCTCAGAAGAGAATATCCTAATGGCCAATAAAAGGGAATATGCTGATCCTTGTTAATCACCAGGGGAAGGCTAATTAAAACCCCAGGAGAAGCCACCACGAACCATCAGAATGGCTAATATGGAAGTACTGGCAAAATGCCAAGTGCTGACAGAGAGGCAGACCTTCGAATGTGTGCTGGTGAGCTGGTGAGCTAGCCAAGTCAGTTTACCAAACTGTGTGGTTCCCTCTGTCCCATCAATTCACTTCTGCTTACCTGCTCTGCAGGAGAGTGTCCAGTGCTCTGCTGAGTGTGACCTCCAGCTGGGAAGCATTCAGATGTTCAGCAACAGCAGAACATGTCAATAAGCCATGTTCCACACAAGTAAATACCACTTAGCAAGGAGCCCAATGCATGGGATGGTTAATATCATCAACCTGACAAGATCCAGAATTGTCTGCGGGACGAGCCTCTGAACACATCACTGAGGGAGTTTCTGGACTGGGTTAATTTAGGTATGAAAACTTACACTACTTATAGCTAACATCATACCAGGAGTGGGGTCCTGGGCTGCATAAAGGTCCGAGTTCATTGAGCATCACTGTTCTCTTGGCTTCCTGACTCTTGCTGCCATTTCTCCACTGTGGTGGACTGTGTCTGTCCTCCAACTGTGGGCCAAGTAGACCTTTCTTTTCACAGTTGCTCTTGTCTGATATTTTGTCACAGCAATGAGATAAGTGGCCAGTGCAGTGAGTTACAACAATGCAAGCATCTCTAAATCATGGTGCCAAATGAAGAGAACCCAATGTCTTTAATCCCAGCAGCGGAGGACACAAAACAGTTCAACAGAAGAGGCTATATCAGAGTACCTGGGGAACAAAGGAGGGAGGAAGGGAAAAGGGGAAAGCAGGGGAGGAAGGGAAGAGGGGAGAGCAGGAAAGGAAAGGAGTGGGGAAGGGGAGAGGAGAGATCAAGAGGAGAACAGAATAGGAAAGGAGAGGGGAGGGGAGAGGAGAGAAGGGAGGAGAGAAAGGAGGGGAGGGGGAGGAGAGGGAAGGGGAGGAGAGGAGAGGAGAGGAGAGGAGAGGAGAGGAGAGGAGAGGAGAGGAGAGAAGAGAAGAGAAGAGAAGAGAAGAGAAGAGAAGAGAAGAGAAGAGAAGAGAAGAGAAGAGAAGAGAAGAAAGGAAGAAGCTTCAAAAATGCCTGGGTCATAGTCACAGAGATGTTGTCATTGAAGATTTATGAAACTGTACTCTTGGATAAGTGTATTGCTCTTTATAAATAATGCTCTTCAGCTAATACACACCAGCTCTGTTCTGTGCAGAGGCGGTTAGAGCCACCTACCCCAGCTGAAACAGCACATTCCGTGTCCCTTCTCAGTGGGCACAGCAGCCACTCTAGGTCAGACTCATCAACTGCTTGTAGACAGGTGTTTCTGGGAGATTTCATTTTAGAAGGGTTTTGCCAATCTGTATTTCTTGATGCAATTTTACACTGAGCAAATTTCACTAAACTCTATTCCTATCAAAGATCCTTTGAAACATTTAAGAGTTTAGTGTGCATATTACTTCTGGCTACAGATAAAACAAAAAGAAAAGGAAGGAAATGAACAAGGAAAGATTTCCCAGGAGCAGTCTCTGAAATGGGTGCCACTATGCTTTTACATTATATCGCAAATTAGCTCACCTATAAGTAAATGTTGGTGAAGTGATGAGAGCCAGGCATTACTGTCAGGGCTCTTCATCCTTCGAGTGACCCCATGATGCAGGGATTGTCATCTATATTGTTTAGGTGGGGAAATGGGTGGTTAATGAGCTCATTCAAGATTGCCAATCTCTTCTACAAGATGGATGGGGCACAGCCCAGGATGCCTGAGATCTTGTGTTCTCATGATGCTACTTGGGAATGACCTTGGTTCAAAGTGAAAGCTGTGGACCCTCCTACTCCATCAGCTTGCTCTTCCTTGGCTGTGGGGAATTTGTTGGGGGCAGATGCCTTATCAGTCTGAATGAGTCTATTTCACGATCGGTGTGATATGGGCACAATAGAGACAAGCCTCCAGAGGAAAGAAGGCATAGGCTCCCCCTGCTATGGTCCTAAGAGGCCTTGGCCTTCTCTCTTCTGACTTGACTATTCAACTCATCCTGGGCTCCTGTGAGCTTTGTATTTTACTCATTAAATCCATTTTTCCAAAAGTTAATTTGGATTGGTTTATGTGATTGTGGTGGGGTGTTGTGGAATATTAAAGATGTGTTACATTCGTTTATGCTGTGGAATGTTTGCTTAATGATGCAAAGATGTTTTGCATTCTTTTATGTTGCATTTGTTTAACTCTGTGAGGCTGTGTTACTTTGCCTGCCTAAAACACTAGATTGATCTGATAAAGAGCTGAGCAGTCAATAGGTAGGCAGGAGACAGGTAGGCAGGGCTGCCAGGCACAGAGAATAAATAGGAGAAGAAAACATAGGCTCAAAAAGAAAGAAGAGGAAGAGGAGTGAGAAAAGGAGAAGGAGAGAAAGACACCAGGGGCATCCACCCAGCCATACAGTCAGCCACAGAGTAAGAAGAAAAGAAAGATGTGCAAAATAAAGAAAGGTGAAAAGCCTAGAGGCAAAATATAGTTAAATAGAAACTGGATAATTTAAGTTAGAAAAGCTGGCTAGAAACAAGTCAAGCTAAGGTTGGGCATTCATAAGTAAGAATAAATTTCTGTGTATTTATTTGGGAGCTGGGTGGCGTACCCCTGGGAAAAAAAAACAAAGCAAAACAACAACAAGAACAATAACAAACCAACAACACTGGGGGGTTGGGGAAATTGCATTAAGACAAGAAATGTATTATATGTGCCTCAGTAACATAAACAAGAAATGTGTGTGCACTCTGGATAGGCACTGTGTACCAGAATGCATGATCAATGAATGTTTGTGAATTCTCATGCACACTCATGTTCAAGTGTGCATGCATGCATGCGTATGTGAGTATAGAAGGATTTTGAAAGCCTGTGTCTCTGTTGTACCTGTGTTTTTCTGAACAGATGCCCAGCCTCCCTCTGCCCTCTCCGCATGTCCCTCTCTGCCCTCTGACTAGCTGCTAGTGACATTGCCAGTGTTCTTCCCTATTCTTGGTCCTGTTTTCCAGCATTATGATTGACATTTACATTTGTAGCAGGAGGTACTAATTTACCCTGACAAAGCAAAACTACAGGTGTCTAAGCAGAGAGTGCAGGCATAGCTTATCTCAACCACAACCTGTTTAGACTCACTGCTGAGCAGAGTAGAGCCAAGGCTTGGGCTGGACAGATTTCTCACAGTGATTCTCTTTGCAGTGAGGGACAAGTGGGAATGTTTGTGCAGGGTCTTTCTTCTGAAGAATTCAAGGGATCTGGGGGAGAATCGGTGAGAAAACAGGAATCCTGGTTGGAGAGTTCACTTGACCAGCACATGTGTGTTGGGAAGAGAGGAAAGGCAGCTGGACCCTCTGGTCATCTTTAAATATATCTTCTAGTTGGGAAGGTCAGGCCATGGCTGTTAGGTGGATTCCCAGCCATGTGGCTTGTAAACCATCTGACCATGCTCTGACTCCTGGATACACTGAGGATCCCTGATAGCCCCTAAGCCAGTGGTTCTCAACCTTATAATGCTGTGAGCCCCTAATACAGTTCCCTCGTGTTACGATGACCCCCCCACCATAAAATTACTGTGCTGCTACTTCATAACTGTAATTTTGCTACTGTTATGAATCATAATGTGAAAATCTGATATACGGGATCTCTGACATATGACACGCAAGGGGGTCGCAACCCATAGGCTGACAACCTCTGTTCTCAGGCCCTAAGCCTTCTGCCGGACTCCACCACCAGGTGATACAGGCTGCCAGACTTCTCCCTTCTTAGGGCCAAGCTCTGCCTCTGCCTTCTCACAGGCTGGTCTTCTCCTCCACAGACACAAGCCAACCATTATCTCATTAGTTAGCATTAAGCACGGACACAGTGCGCAGCTATTGTGAGTGGCTATGGAAAATGCGTCAAACACTTCTTCATGCTTTGAAGAAGTTCCCCACACTTAGGATATGAAAAAAAATTTCAATGTACCCTGAGGACTGACTCAGAGCAAGCTCTAGGAGGAAACAAAAAGGCTACCTCGCAGCTTCACAGTGGCAGCATCCCGGTCAGAGAAGGGTGACACGATTCTGAAGTTGGCAACTGTGTGGTCACCATCTGCTGGCAGCTTGGAGGGGGCAAGAGGAGACAGACATCAGCTTCCTGACTGTGGTAGAAAGAAACAGCACGTGCCTAATTACTGAAGCAGCTCCTTTACCTGGGCATTCTGCAGTGGCACTGTAGCCAGGAGCAGTTTCTGGAATGAGCCTATAGACTGCTCCAATGGCCTCCAGCAACAGCCTCTAATAAAACCTCTGAACCAACAGCATTGGACCCTTCGTTCTGAAACTAAGAACTGTGAGCAACCCACACTTCAGTGTGAGCTGTGCTAAGGGCATCTAGAGAGAGCACAGCTGTTTCTCCTGCTTCCCCAGGCCTCTCAACAGCATCTGTGAATTTGATTTGAAGTGTTCAGTGGCCTTCTTTACTCCACTCCCCTGGCCCATCTCTTTCTATGTCCTTCAGGTTTCCTGACACTCCACATAAAACTTAAGGCCCCTCATGAAACCTACACAAAGTTACATAAATCAAGGCATGCAGATACACACAACTACATCTGCCGGGGACCATCAGCCGTGATCTGGAAGAACAGAGGCCGGAGCTGGGGCCTCCGGGTCCCATTTAAAATACTGAGGTTAAGAAGTGAAGTTTTTAGGTAATGATGTAACTATGGAAACAGGTGAGAAAATGCCCATCTTCCCATTTACATCTCTTCATTTTCTTCCTGTGATTAGATTTCTTTTGTGTTTTTGAAATACCATAAAAATGATGGAATCTGGAAATGTGAGCAATCTCCCATGCGGATTCGATCACCTTAAGGATTCAGCTGGAATCCTTGAAACAAAAGGACTCTTTCCCTGGAGAGTATATACCACTCATCGAGGACAGGAAGGGATGGGTGACGTCACAAAATTACAGAACAAGGACAGCTCCCCACGAGGGTTCAACATCATTCTACAAGACAGTCTCTGCCTTGGTTGACATGATTGGCACTTGGGGCTGGCTAAGTCTCAGTTGTGAAGCCTGTCTTGTCTTTTGTTTAGTAATGCCCCTGTCTCTGGGTGCCAGCTGAACCCTCCCCAAGGGGCAAAACTACCTCCAGATAATAACTGCTCCTTACAGGTAGGAATACTAGACCAGTCCACTAAGACGAAGTCCAGAACACTTGTGTCTCTGTATCTGTGCACATGTATCCAAAGCCTGTAGCTTGAGAAAAACTCACAAGAGGTCCACTCAATCTCAAGGTAATTTTCTTTTATCTCTAAAACATTCCAAGAGAAAAATGATTATGAATTCTAATACAGGGCTCAAAAGCCTCCCGTCCTCAAACATCATCAGTTTCTACCTGGGATTTTATATTGGAAACAGATTCTCAGTTGTCTAAAAGATCCTTATCCAATGTAATATTTCAGGTTTAAAAGTTCTGGATTTATATTCTTAAATTGCATTCTGTTTCATATTTATGAGGGCAATTGTTATCATCTCTGTTCAAATTATCATCCCAACATTCTCTGCTCAGACCGAAGCTCAGTGTGGTAGGCAGCTTCTCTTATCATTTGAATGGAGCTACGCCCTGACAAAGCCTGGGATGGTGGGGGCCGCCCTCCAAAGCTAGTTATGCCTCTCAGTTCACTGGTTTCTCTGTTCAGCTTTGCCAGCCCTTCCAGTGCTGAAAGGCCATGTGGGATGTTTTCTCAGGACAAGAATCCAAGGTGCCAAATTTCCTCGTCCAAAATGTTTCACTGAAATGATAAGCAGAGCTGTATTTAAATCAGTGCTGTTCTCCAGGAGTAAAAACAATCAGTGGCCAGTGTGCTGATCTTGCAAGCTGCCCCACCTGTCCAGGGAGCATCTCCACATGGATTGGGGACCAGACAGAAAAAGAGAGCCATGTGCAGGTTATAGTCACACCTAATAGCACATAGAAAAGACCAAGCAATGCTAGTCTGGATGTCCCCATCTAGGGCACACATCCATCATGGGTACTGTCACATTTTATCCCCTCTTTTGTGGTGTTTAACAGCACAAGTGACAGATATCCCAGCAACTCAGGCAAGAATGTTGAGGGCAGAGACCAGGATAACCTTTGAATCCTTGAAGGTAGGATTTGGTCCTGAAACAAAATCGGAAAGGGTGTTGGGGGGTTGGCAGAAAGGAGAAGGCAACAAAAAGAGGAGAGGAAAGGAGAAATGCTGGGTCAGGTGCAATACGTACGAGCCAAGTGCAAAGAACAGAGGGCATCTCATTTGACTAATACAAGGAATTGAAAAAATGCAGACCAGACAACAGAGCAATCTATCCCTAGAACAGCACACTTGCAGCGCCAGCCTGGGGCAGTTGTGCTGTAAGCTCTTGTCAGCTCCTGGAGGGTCAGCTGATCACAACCTCAGCTGCAGCAGCATGACCCAGGAGCTGGACAGAAATGTAAATTCTCTAGTGATCCCTCCCTTGCCCAGACCTCCACATCAGACATCCTCTAGTGGGTCCAGAACCCAGTGATCCTGATGTTTGCTAACGTTTAAGACACATCTACCCCCGACGGAGCCACTGATCACCAAGCAGAGAAGCACAATGTCATCAGAACCCATTCAACTATTTTTTTCAGCTATGCAAAATATGAATGGCTAATTCAGTTTCAGGGGTTTCATGCCACGTCCGAATTCCACAACTTTAAAGGTCTCTGCTGCATTTTTAAATATGCAGTCTTCATTATTCTAGGAGTGGCTGTGCCAGGGTGTTTACATCAGAGAACCCTCCATCACAGAGCCAGCGATGATGAAAACCATGGCAGTGGGGCAGGAAGATGACTCAGTACGTAAGGTGCTTGCTGAGCAAGCATGAGCTCCTGAGTTCAGATGCCCAGAACCTACAAAAAGCCAGGTGCAGCTTCATGTCTATAACTCCATCAGTGAGGGGCAAAGACAGGGGTATCCTGAGAGGTTTGCTGGCAAGCAAGTCTAGCTGAAATGGTTAGCCCAAATTCAATGAGAGACCCTGTCTCAAAAATAGTGGAAGACATCTCAGCATCTACATCTGGCCTCCACACACAACAGGAAGGGGTGACTACACACAGACATACACAGACAGACAGACACACACACACACACACACACACATACACACAGCAGCGGCAGCAGCAGCAGCAACAACAGCTGCAAGTCTGTCTGGGCAGAACGAGATGCATGGAAGCTGCCTTAAGGCTTAAGCCATGAAGATTCTCTATGCTGATGCTCCCTGGAGCTGCAGCCCATGCCACCTTGGCCGTCATTAAGGAACAGAGTGTCTATGGGGCTGAGGCTCTGGCACCCCATGTGAAAGAAATGTAGGCAGCATAATGCCATTCTGTGAGGCACCTGGAGGTTCGGTGCAGCTCCGAGTGATACCTCTCTTTGCCTCATGCCATTCACACAATAACAGATGAGAGGCTACATCCATCATCGCTGCCCAGCACCTTCAAAATGGCCATTTGCATTCTTTTCTTTCCTGAAGGTCTTAAACTTCTTAGAACATACCTATAGAATACTTTCTTAATTGGGCCCCCTGATTCCCAGAAGTTCAGAGAGAGGCATCAGGTGTGGAAGGTCAGGAACTCTAAGGGCTTTTCAATCCCCTGCAAGAAAGAGGCAAGGCAATAGCTGATGGAAAATAAAGCAGGGCTTTAATAAGGAAATGGTTCATTTGTGAAATATGTGCTTACCTGACCCATCTCAGAAGGACTGCTCCTCAGTGGACCTCAGGATCTGACCCAGGGGACCAAGGGCCCAGCCAGGCAAGTTCTGAGAGGCCTGCATTAAAGGGACTGCCAACATAGTCTCTGTTCCAATGTGGAGACAGACAGACAGAGAAGACAGAGGGGCTCCAGACAATGGAACCCATCTATCTGGATAGATACACACAGAGGTGTATGCCATCAATCCCTAGGTCTTTCCTTAAGTTGACCATGTCAATCAACCATCACAATGATGAAATAGGGTATACTGCAGACAACTAATCAATCATTTGTAGGATGAATTTTGTGCTTACTATTCCACATTATGGAGTGGGTGGGATGCTTCTGTGGGTCTCAGTCATTTCATGAAATCTATGAGTCGTAGGAAGCTAAAGTGCCACACCCACAGGATACAATCGAAAAGCCCCCATAAACTTCAGTTTACAGAGCCATGTAGCCACTCCAAAGCCACGGAGGAAATGAGGTGCCTCGAAAACCTAGAGTGCTTTCAGGGGAGCAAGGGGAGGCGAGGTGAGAAGGGGTGCATTCACAGAGTCTTTTGCACTCACAGCCCACAGAGGACATCAGGGACCCCCAAAGAAGGGTAGCTCAGGTCTGTCAAGACTAAGAATTTTTTTTCAGAAATATAATTCATTCATTCATTCCTTTTACTAGGAATTGAGTCCAGGGCCCTGCACATACTAGACAAGACTTAACCACTGAGCTAAACCCCATCTCTCTCTTCCTTATTTTGAGATAACGTCTTGTGTAGTTGCCCACACTAGCCTTGGGCTCACCCTGCAGCTCAGGCTGGGGTCAGAAGTCAGTTCTGCTCTCCAGCTAGTGATGCCAATCTGGGAGGTTCTGGAAACTCTAGGACTTGAGAAGCAAGTAGAGGAAGTGGGTCACTGAGAGCAGGTTCTTAAGGCTATGAATGCAGAGAGACAAAGATGCTCCTCCCCGACACAGGCTCCCATCACCATGTGTTCCTCTAGGTACATGGGGACAAGAGTTACAAACAAAACCCTTTGTAATCATGAGCTGAAATAAACCTTCATCCTCTTAAAGTGTTCTCTTGAGCTTTTTGATCAAAGCTTTGCGAGATTAGCGGGTACATGTCCTTTTACCCAGAGATAACTTTTCAGAGATCCAAATGAAGCAGGAAATGGTGGCACCATTGAAGTGGCTGCCTGAAAGCCTCAATTACGTGTCCAGACTCTCTGGCCTTGTTCTTGACGTGAAATGGTGGGATTCAGCCTCCTTTGTGAGCCCACCTACTCTCACAGGTATTAGCTTGGTAGAAGGAGTGCAGAGACCTTGGAAACCCAAGCAGATCCTTAGACTGTCATACCACATTGCAGAAAGCCGGGGGGTAGGGGGGGTCTTTAATTAATATCCACAAAGCTGACCTCTGCTCCATGGGGCTTGATAGACTGGGTCTTCCCTAGAGATTCAGAATGTGCTTGTGCAGCCTTGGATGGCTGCCACCCCTCCTGACAGTCCCATTCCTTATCTCCCTGCAGTTGACAGCATCAGAAAAGAGGATCTAAATTATTTAGTCTAAAAGCTTCCTGGCTTCTGTGTTTAGGCTGCTGAAAGGGTGTGCGCTGCATGGTGGGGGTTTAGGGGTACCCCCACCTAGACTTAGAGTAGGGTGCCTAAAGCAGGATCAGCTTGGGGCAGAAGGAGGCCGGGCCCTTGCCTCTGTGACAGGTGTGGGTGCAACTGAGCAAGCTTCAGTTTTCCTGGGGTCCTGTGTCCCATCTTGTGCTTTAGAAATTGGATAGCTGTCTGTATTAGGATATAAGAGACCCACTGTTAAAATGAAACTATACAGGTGACCCTTTGGAGGTGGGGAGCACCTGGGAGGCTTCAGACTAACATAATCCCCACCCCAGCTCCAAGCATACAATTCTTATCATGACCCCTAAACATAGTGCTTCTTACTCTTTATACACAGTGGATGGTACCTGTTCAGGACAGGGGTGGGGTAGATGCACCTAACATTTACCTCACACCACATGCAAAATCTAAATTTAAATAGATTATAGACTTGAACGCAAATGCTGTCAACTACAAAATTTACACAATGCAATCTAGGGGGAAATCTTCACACCTCAGGGAAGGCAGAGATGTAGTTCATCAGAATGCCAAAACCACTAACCACAAAAGGAAAATTTCATTGAATTATATGAGTGTTTTCTGTACCGCAAACAACCAGTAAGAAAATAAAGAGCAAGCCCCAAACCAAAAGGAGATATTTGCCTTATACAGATTAGACAAAGGGTGTGTTCATATTATATGAAGATTTCTTGGGACTTAATGAGATGACAAATAATTAGATATTAAGAAATGAGACGATGCTAGACAGCTTTAGGCGACTTCTGAGAGGGTCACAGGGAAATGTCATTAGTCACTGTCTGGAAGAACCCAGACTAACAACATCCACTAATAGACAGAGTACTACAGTATCAATGTAGATGAGGGGAAAGAGACAGTCAAACTCTCAGACATTGCTGTCGGAGCTATAAAATGAGATGTGGGCAGCTCTGAAAAGCAGTTTGGGAGTTTGTTATAAGGTCAAACATGTATTATCACACCACCTAGCAAATCCACTTCTAGGGACCCACCCCTATCCATCCACCTACCACTTTCCCCCCAGAATGTAGTGCACATCAGGAACTATCTGAGAAAGTATGTAAGTAAGTTCACAATAGTGGCACACCATGTGATGAAATATTACTCTGCAATGAAAACGAATAGCCATATGTCGTGGGCAGAAGGAACAGTGTTCCTGAACCTGGAGGGGAGAGACCTTGCAAATGTGCATAAGAGTAGACCTGAGGTCATGGAGGCTGGAGAGGAAGCTAAGAGAAGGTTAGAGAAGAAAGGACTGGCCAAGAGGCTGGGGAGGCCCTGGGACCTTGCTAACTTGCTCTAATCTTTTCTAAGGATGAAGGAAGTGACGGCTGCCCTACCTGATCAGATTTGCAATTTTAGGAGACAGTCAGACACCGGGGAGATGATAAGCTGGAAGGAAGCAAGGGTGGAGGCTGGCAGACGTGGGAGCTGAGGCGGGATGGGGCTTCTGGGAGAGGTACGATTGGGATTGCTGTGAAAGGACCAGAGTATCTGAAAAAAATCTCAATGTCTGTGAGATGTATGGGTGCTCAGGAAGGTCCACTTCAAGTCTTCACCAGGGACTCTGCCACCTGGCTTCTCGCCATTTCTGATCAGTTCTGACCAGTGTCACTGATTCGTTGTTACTGCCATTGAAACAACAAGAGGAACACTGGGACATGGGGCTCCCCACTGAGCTGACGCAACAAAAATCTCATTCTTGAAGGAGAGTTAGAGAGATGTAGGCAGACAAGGTAAGCGATGTTGGCTCTCTGAGATGATGGTGGCGGCATCTTGGTCTCAAAAGGCATTGTGAGGAGAAACAGCAGGAGGGCTTTTCCTTTCCTTTTCTCTGAGAATTGTTCTTTCTACCTTTCCCAGACACTCAATTCTTTGTCTGTGCCAGAAAATGAATTCAACAATGACAATACCCAGTTCCAACTCTCCCAGCCAAGAACCCACCCAGCCGTGTTTCTCTACCCTTCTGGCCAAGGTATCATGAAGAACCTAGTCAGATGACTCATGAGTACTCAGATACTCTGTTTCCATAGTCTCTCTCTCTCTCTCTCTCTCTCTCTCTCTCTCTCTCTCTCTCTCTCTCCACACACACACACACACACACATACACACACACACACTACTGCTCCAGTAAGCACATCAACAAAAATGAAGGGCAACAGCTGTTAGTATTAATGGTCAGTTTGACAGATCTAGAATCATCTAGAATGCAAACTTCCAGGCAGGCCTGTGAGGGAAGACTCACCCTGAATGTTGGGGGCACCATCTCCTGGGCTGGGAATCTGGACTGAATAAAAAGGAAACAACAAGCTGGATACCAGCATCCACCTCTCTCTGCTTCCTGATTATGGATGTTATGTTGACAGCTGTCTCTTGCTCCTGCCACCATAAATGGACTGTGCCCAGAATGAACCACTCCTTCCTTAAATTGTCTTTGTCACGTGTTAAGTCCCAGCCACATGTGCAGTAACTACTGCAGGTGGGTGGTATAACACAACTTCTGCTTCTTGTAAACAGTCCTTCCCACCCCCACCCCCACTGAAGATCTCAGCCCATCCTTGTGATCCTGGTCCACAATCAGCAGTCAATGGCAGAGATGCTCCCATCCACATGATGCTAAGTTCTCATTACATCCACCCTTTCTCAGTAGCTTTAGTCTCAAATGATAGTACCTTGGGTCCTCCTGTCAGTGTGTGGCTAACAGGTCCATTATTACATCTGCTGTGCTGTTCTTGGAAGAGGGACAGAAAGAACAAATATCCCCCAACAAGATCTCTCTCCCTCTCTCCCTCTCCATCTCTCCCTCCCTCCTCCCTCTCCCCCGACTTGTGTATGTGTATACATCCAACAGTCTGGCCCCACGGAAACTAGTATCTTTGAACACCAGATCCATTGAAAGTGGGTATTTAGAACAAAACCCATCTCGCCTTCCAGCCGTGCCACGGAACAAACTGTTGTTTAAACATCCATCACACTGGCCTGGTGTTATGCCCTCTGCCCGCTCTCTTCTTGTACCGCACACACACTCTGTGTCATCTCCCCCAGCCCTATAATTAAGTCACTGTGTGCACACTGCTTCGCTTGTGCTTGCCATATGAGCTGGGCTTTCTGAGGGAAGTGTGAATTAACTCAAAGATGTGCTAACTCGGCAGTGGCATGTCTAAGCAGATTTAAACAGGATGTAAAAATGGAGTGAAATTATTGAGTTTTCTGGGATGTGACCCTGTCCTTGGCATAGTTTGGGGAAGAGGAAGTGATCACTGGAGTTGTCAAACCTGCCCTCCCTCGGTCCGTCCTTCCCTCCATCCTTTCATCCCTTGTCCCTTCCTCTTACCTTCCTTCTTCCTTCCTTCACCCCTTTCCTCCATTCCTCCTTTTATTTCCTCTCTCTTTCCCATTGATCTCCTGGTTCTTGGTATCTTCCAGTCATCTTGGCTCTGTCTCCCAAGCTAACTGTCATACACTCGCACTGGCTAACTTCTTATTGGTATTTTGCTGACAATGACTTAGAAACTTGAGACATGTCTTTTAAAAAAATACTTGTGTATATGTGGGGAAAGGGTGCAAGCATGTGTGGTGTGCATGCATGTATGGGAATATGGGTGTGGTCAGACGCTAGCCTCAGGTATTATTCTCAGGAATACTGCTGCCTCCATTTAGACAAGGTCTTTTACTGAAACTGGGACAACACTGGTTGGAAGCCTGGAGCCCCAGGGACTCAGTTGCCTCCACTTACCCAACACTCGGATTATGAGTGTGGGCTGCCACACCTGGTATGTTCATGTGGGCTTTGGGGATCGAACTCGGGTCTTCCACTTGTGCAGCGTGTACTTTACCAATAAGAGCCATCTCCCCAGCCCAGTAACTTGAAGATGCATCTTCTATTGTGGACCCTGAGCTTCCTTAATCTTGCCTGCCATTTCTTGCAATCTGGGATCTTGCTGTGGGGGAAAGGGTGGTCTCCTGTGCAGGAAGCAGATATCTTCATGCTCCTCAGAGACAGCCATGCTAGCCCCATTGGTGTTCTGCAGAGCTGGAAATGTCTGTGGCGCTGTTGAATAGATGCGAGAGTAGAGCATCATAGACCACACCGGGGACAAACAAGGAGCAGGGGCACCGCAGGTACTCCTCTGAGATGTAAGCGTGGCGTGCCTCCATCTGCTAGTCCCTAAGCTTTCCCGGCTGGCTTCCAAGTGCTTCACCAGTAGCTGCACAGACAATTAGGTGGATTAGACTGACTGGTAATGGGGGATTTGGACACTAATCCCCTTCCGGTTGTTAATATTAATTAAAGTGCTCTTCTCTCTCCTTATGTAACAAATACTAACTATTTCACTAGCTGGAAGAAGAGAAAATGTCACATGGCAAGGAAGTATCTGGCTTTTTTCCCCATGTTGAAGGCTCTATGCATTTGCCATCCTTCCTGGAATGCAAACTTTGTTCTCCATGGAGACCCTGGGAAGAGGAAGACTTTTTAAATTCTAAACACAAGTGCCTGTCTTTCCCCACAAGAATTTTACTCTGGCCACTGTAGGCAAATGATCTGGATTGAGACTGATGGGGCTCAGTGGTGTGAGCAGTCTCCCGTGAGGGGCCTGTGAGTGCGCAGCATGCATGTGAGCGTGTGCGTGCAGGGAGTGACTTTCCTCATGGACAAGATGGTCTAGAGCATCCAGCTGACAGATTCATGGGAAGCACAGGTTCCCAAGTTGTGCGAGTTTCTACTGCCCTGAGAGAGGCTATGCAACATGATGAGAACCTTCTTTCCTCTGAGAGCCAGGCAGAGAAGCAAAGCTACTCATGAGAAGCAGCAAGGAGCATTTGCTGCCCACGTGGCAACACTCATGGAACGTGTCTGAGCCCAGCTATGTGCCAGATTCAGGAAACAGCAGAGATATCCCCCTGGAACATTCTGGACCATCAGGCTCTGGGGAAAAGCTTCCTTTCTGCTCAGACCAGAGGATTTACAAGACGCTGGAGGCTCAAATGCATTACAAGACTCTATGTGTGTGTATGCATTGTATGTGTATGCGTGTTTGTCTCATCAGGCAGAATATGTTTATGAATGGATGGATATGCAGGTGTTAGTACATATGTGTGTGTTTCTCCAGGTATGTGTATGTCATGTGCATGTGTATGAATATGTATATGCATGTCTGTGTAGCATGTACATGCATATGTGTGTTCCTAGGTATGGGTCCCTGTCAGCATATGTGTGCATTTTTGTGAATATGTGTGTTTCCTCAGGTATATACAAGTACGTCTATACAAATGTGCAGGAGATATGCATACATGTATGCACAATTACATGTGTGCTCACTTGCACATGCATTATGCTTAAGCATATATGTGTGTTTGCTTAGGCATATGTGTTTATACAAATGTGCACATGCATGTGTGGTATTTATGCATACATATGTGCATTTTCAGTCATGTAAATTTGCACATCATGTATGCATAGACGTACATGTGTATGTCTTCAGCAGATAAGCATATTTGCATCCACATGTGTTTCTCCTTATATGTACATATATACAAATATATGTGTTTGTATAAGGGGTTTGTGTGTACATGTATGATACTGTATACATGTAAAATTGCACAGGTGTGTGCATGGATACACAAATTTACACAGGTATATGTGTCCATACAGATATGTGCATATGTTTGTGGGCTTATATGTTCAAGCATATATACACCAGCATCTTGGTAAACTTGTGTGTGTGTGTATGTTCTTTGCCATAGATTCAAATGTAGTTTTTTGCCTTAGTTGAGAGACATTAAGGACAAAATTGGGCAGTGTTTCCTTTAACTTAATCTCCCATCTAGGTGACACTTGATTTCTAATGGCCAGCATTCCAGTTTCGTGTTATTTTGGCACATTTGCCCACCAAAGATGCATTTGCTCTTTGTGTCCCTTTCAGTCTTTAAAAAAAGATTCTAATGGTTCCATCTTGATCCAGGGGCTGGTGAATTAAATTCCATGTAGGTCAGAGGCTCCCCACACTCTGCCTCCTACCTGGATTCAGAAGAACCAGCAAGCCACCTTCCTGGGAGGGATGAAGACACAAAATTCAGAGGGCAGATGCTGAAACTGGATGGTGCCTTAGCATGTATGGTGTGGCATGACATGGTATGCTTCATCCTCACCCCTGGGGGTGGGGCAGGAGAGGACCATGTCATGTTCTTCAGCCTAGCCTCTTGCTCTTCTTTAACTGTCTCAATGAGCATGTTCCCTGGAGTGAAATACCAGCAAGTGCCTTTCAGGATGCAAGGCAGGAAACTTCAACTACCATCTGTGTGGCTCTGTGAGCATCCTCTCTCCAACCACTTCCCACTCTTGGGAGTAGAGCTGACCTTGCGAGGAGATGCGGGACCTCAGTCCTGGAAGAGGGTCCTCTCTCAGATACAACTATTCTGAAGAGCCATGTACTGAAGTCCTTACCACCTTCTTATGGGATCAGAGTACAGCATCGTGCTTGGTGCTCGCCTGTAAGTTTCTCCCTTAACCATGAGCATCCATCTTGACACACAACTGCTCAAAGGCTGACATCCAGTGTGCAGTGAATGTCACTTCACTACGCCTTCTGAGGGTCACATAGCCCTCTTATCTATGTAAGGAGGTGTAGGTTCACAGACACCATCAAGGGGGAGATACCCTCAAGGTCACCAGCTGGGTGTGGTTCAGTCAGCACAAACCTTGGAAAATGAGGGAAACATTTGCTGTGTGGCACGAAGGGCTGTGTTCAGCAACAGGTAAGTTCGGAAAGGAAGGAACTTGCTGTTGGAGACTACAGAAGTTCAAATAGATGTGCCCATGCTGGCCAGCTATAGCTGGCATGGAACAACTTCTCCGTCAGCTGTCAGCGGGAGAAGAAAGAAACCCAGTGCTCCCCATGCTTGGACCTTCATGGGGACAATATGTCTGCACACCATGGTGGGACCTCTCCCAGGCCAAGGCTGGGCTCCAGTCAGGAACACAGATTTGAAGAAGCCATGCGGCCTGCTTCACCAGTCCCCTGTTAGTTACCCGAGTCTGTCCTCCTACTCATCTGACCTGCAAGCCCTCTGTGATATGGGGCCAAGGGAAAGCATCAGGGCCTCCACATCCCTGACTCAGCTACAAGCTGTTCAATCCTCAGCCGTGCTCCCACAGTGCAGAAACCAGAAGGGAGAGGGCTTCCAATGTGTTAGCTGATTCATTTGCTTGTGTTGTTTGGATGGCTTCATTCTCGTTTCCTTTCTCAGTCTTAGTCTTTACACAAAAGAGAAAAATATGAACCCATATACTTTTGCTTTTTCAAAGAAGAATGCAAATTGTCACCGCAGGAGGTCCTCCTTCAGCCTGCCACTACACATGGGAGATACTGCACAAAACCCCAGAATGCAGGCGAGGGAGACGATGGTCTTCCTCTCCACAGCCAGCAACGACTGTGGGGGTAGGTCTTGCTTCTCCCTTTAAGCATCTCCCAACATCCCAAGGGGCCAGGGATCTTTCAGAGGCAGCAGGTTACCCACATTTTCCCACAGGCTCCCTCTACCAACCAGGGATCTCCGCACTAAGCAGATCTTCATTCATGAGACCTGATAGCTTCCTTAAAAAGACCAGGCACACTTCCATAGTGGGTCTCAGTGACATGCATAGCTTCCTATGAATGGATCTTTGGATTTGGCCATAGAGTTTATGCATAAGAGGTGGGCATTTCACTCAAGTATACCCTCTTGACACACCAGGAGGGCTCAGAAAACAGCCAACACTGTTGACAGAAGATCCTCTGCTTGCACACATGACTAGAAATTGATTTGCAGCTAAGGGAGGCTTTATGTCTTTGCTGACTTATGACTTGTGGGGGGGGGCGATGTGTTTGAAAGAGTCTTCTATATCCTAGCAACTCAAAGCTGCTAAAGGTATAGCTGAAGGTGACTTTGAACTTCTGATCCTCCTGTCCCCCCCTTCCCAGCGCTGAGATAGCAGGCATGCGACACCACACCTGTTTTATGTGGTACTGAAATGGAGCCCAGTACCCTGTGCCTGCTAGGAAAACACTCTACCAACTCAGTCGCTTCCCCGGTGCTTTAACCGCATCGTGAGGAGAGCAAAAATGCTTCACGGTGAAAACAGCTTCATACCGCTTTAAAGGCATCCAGAACCTGGACCAAAAGTCACAGATGTGAGCAGTGGTATACACCCTCTGGGCTGCTACAGAATGCCTGGTGTAAATTTAGAAACAGAAAGGATTCATTTAGTTCATGGCTCCAGAGGTTTCAGTTCCTGGTGGTGGGGGAGGGGGGTGGGGGGGAGAAGGTCACCTTGGTGACCAGGAAACAGAGAGTGCCGATGCTGTTTCTCCTTTCTCCCCTTTTATGCCGTCCAACTGTTGGCCTTATGAGAGTGCCATCCATACCCAGGGCATGGCTTCCACTCTTAGTTAACTGTCTCTACAAACACCCAATGAATTGCTTATCACCTAAGCATGCCCGGTTCAATCAAGCTGACAACTGAAGGTAACACTCTACAAGGGGCACACACATCAGTATGTCAAGTCCAGGATTGGGGGAAGCCAGGACAGGGTTCCTAGACTCTGACACTCTCTTCTCCCAAGCAGTATGCAAGCCCAGGGCTCTCCTTTCAGAGACACAAACCCTGGACTTGTGTGATGCTATGGCCCGAAGCCCTGTAGAACACAAAATGAGATGTTGTTACCTCCAGGGCCAGCTATGGAGGACAGAGAATAGATGCCCCTTGGTTATCTGCCAGACCCTGGGTAGGAAGAATCTGTATAGTGGTCCAGAGAGCACATAAAGGGGACAATAAGAGATAGTTGAAGCTCTGTTGAAGGATGGTGGTTTAGTTACTTTTCTATTGTAAAGAGAAACAAGGACCAATGCAACTTATAGAAGAAAGAGTTTATAGGGAGCCCACAGTTCCAGGAGGTTAGGGTTCATGACCATCATGGCAGGGAGTATAGCAGTAGATGGGCAAGCTGGAACAGTAGCTGAAAGTTCATATCTCATGCACAGGCACAAGGCAGATAGCAAGCTCACTGGGAATGGTGTGGGATTTTGAAACCTCAACGTCCAGCCCAAGTGATGCACTCCTCCAACAAGGCCATGCCCCTAACCCTTCCCAAACAGTTCAACCAACTGGGGACCAAGTATTCAAACATGTGGGCCTATGGGGGCCATTCTCATTAAAACTACCATAGGTGGCTTTCAAGGTTTCCTACAGGTCCCTTAGGACATATGCACTTAGAGAGGGAGTCTTCTGGGCCTACCATCAAGGAGTGGCATTGCTTTCTCTCGTAGTCACCTAGACTTGGGGAATCACCAGAGTGTAAGATTAAGAAGCCATTAAGCCCAAGAGTAGAGGAATATCCAGTGGCCTCTAAATGCGGCTTCCCATGAAACAGCTCCAAAAGGACATGATTAAATACCTCAAAGTAACTAAAACAAACACAAAACCACAAAACCAAAATAACCAACTAAAAGGATGAATGAATGAATTCAAATGTAGCTTAAGGAAGGGAAAGGATTTCTCAAGATATCAGTAAATTTGGAAGCTGTACCTATGAATTGAAAGGACGATCATTGCCGAGACCAAAATCAGTGACCTTTACAGTCAAAAGAGAGACTAGCATGTGAGCCCTGTCCCACTGCACCCCAGGGACTCGGGTGTTCACCTGCAGTCCA
The DNA here is from genome assembly GCA_004026605.1 of Ondatra zibethicus. Lineage (NCBI taxonomy): Eukaryota > Metazoa > Chordata > Mammalia > Rodentia > Cricetidae > Ondatra > Ondatra zibethicus. Next base: position 33,400 of record PVIU01006742.1, read on the forward strand.
TGACACAGTGGCCAAGAAATCAGCGTGCCAGTGTGTGGCTGGATTGAGATTCTGAAGAATGAGAATGATTATGTCATCCAGAACACAAAATGATATTAATAAGATGAATAATGTCACCCTTGTAGGCTATTACCAGTAGGATAAATGATTCTGCTTTTAAATGCTCATGGGAGAAAACAATTGCAGCCCCTTACCAGGTTCCCACTGCTGCTGGGTGATGCACATTGCTTGTGACATGTTGTGACTGATTGCTTTAAATGTTCCCCATAAGCTCCTACATCCCACAAACATTCAGAGTAAACCTAACACAGTCCCTGCCAGGACTTACAGTTTGGACTTTCAGTAGCGATGTGTTGAGCAATGCCTGGGTCTGCTTTAGCATGGTTGGGACAGTGACAGAGGAACACACTGGGATGCAGGGAGCAGAGGAGACCTGTCTGTGAGAGGCAACCCTGCCCAGTCTGAGGGTGGTATCCCAGGTCTGCCTCCTGGAAGTGTGGTAGCTTTCTGAACCATCTTCAAAGCCACTGTCTTACCCTCTTCTAACTCTCCTAACGGCCTTAGCAAGGGGTCGCAACTCCTCCCTCAGAGGTTCTAAGCATAGTTTTGACCTCCTTTTCGTTTCTGTTTTATTTTGTTTGAGACAGACTCTCATGTATACCAGGCTTGTCTCAAACTTGCTTTGTAGCCAAGGAGGGTTTTGAACTTCGGGTCTTCCTGCCTTTACCTCCACAGTATTAGGATTACAGAGAGGTGTGCACCACCATGTCCATTTATGCAGTGCTGGGAACTGAACCGAGGACTTTGTGCATGCTAGGCAAGCACTCTTCCCACTGAACCACATCCCGGTTCCTTCTTTTCCACTCCAGCCATCAGGCTTCCCTTTCACAAAACCTTTCCGTTCTGCTCTGCCTTTTGTTGTAAGTCCTACCTTTAAGTCGTTTTCCCATGTCTCTTACTATATATATATATATGGCGTCGTGATGCTCTTAGGCTTCCTGGGACCCCTTCCCCCAGGTATCCCAGCTCATCACTCTTATAGCCTTTCACACCAAGTCCCAGAAGGTGACCCGGTTCTGCCAGGGTTCTTTGCAACCCAGCAACGAAAATGGCCTTTCTTCCCTTTCCGATTCCTTGACCCTCACTTCCATCTTAGACCTCTGAACTGTCTTCCTATCCATACTTCCCAAATCAGGTTCACAGCATTTTCAGCCGGCATTCCCAGTTTTTCTTCGCTTCTTTGGCACCCTCGTCAGAATCACCCTCAATTCACCATTCATGTGGTTTAGGCTTTTCTAGGCTGTTCCTCCACGTTCTCCCAGCTCTCTCCACAGCCCAGATGCAGAGCCACATACATCCCCATCCCTGGGTGTTGGTTACGATAACTCCACTTCCCTGCCCCAAATTTCTGTCTTTCTCTAGCTCAAAACTGTTATTACAGAATATAACTGACTGGATAATTTATAGGAAGAAAAAAAGGAAGAGAAAGGAAAAGAAAAGAAAGGAGAAGAAAAAAAAAGAAATTTGCCCTGGTTCAGTCAGTAAAATGCTCACCACACAAGCATGAGGACCTGAGTTTGATTCCTGGAACCCACATTTTAAAAGCATGGCATGATGGCATGTTCCTGTAATCTCAGCAGTGTGGAGGTATTGACAGATGTGTCCCCAGAGTTCACTGGCCAGCCAATCTCGCTGAGTCAGCAAGTTCCAAGTTCAGGGAAAAACTCTGTCTCGAAGCCATAAGAAATTGAGGAAGGCACCTGACACAGACCTGTAGCTGCCACGTATGCATACACATACACACATGCATGCACATGCTCACAAAAATATATTTCTCATGGTAATGGAGACGGTGCAAGTAGCTTTATCCAGCCCATAGATCTCCCACACTCATCTGCCCATGGAGAAGAGAGGAAGGGTAGTAAAGCACAAGGGCGCAAGAGAAGAAGGGGTAACCTCACTATCCCCATGGATTCCTACAGTAACCAACCCACTCCCTCACAGCAACACTGAGTCATTCGTGAAGACCCCATTTCTCAGCCTTGTAGTTCTGAACAATAAATTTCTGAACCATTGGTGTTGTGGGATACATTGGGTCTGCAGTACCCACAATCCTGAAATTCCACATGATGCTCATTGTTTAATGTTACCAGGATGTTCTTTGCCCTGAGGGGTCAATAGTCACAGTGGGTAAGGCCAAGGCACCAGATTCCATAATGGCGTCTGTAGTCTTCAGCACCGAATTTCCACAGGGCACAACAAAATCTAAATGCCAGCCCAACCCACCAACATTCCCGATGGAGCAAGGAAAATGCCTCATGTGATGGCACAGGTGTCCTGGAGTGTCTATCACGTCACCGTCCCACGTGACGCGCGAGGACCCTCCCTTAGCTACGGCGCATCTATGTCTTTATGAAAATCACCAGCACAGCTGTTGGTGGTTGTGGCTGCAAACCTGACTTGCCACTGTTTCCAAGAAACATAGTTAAGGCATCATTTTAACTTGAAAGAACGGCTGACAAACCATGATTTCTCAGATGTTATTTTTTTTTTTCAAAAACAAAGTAAGCATATCATTTTAAAGAAAACAGCTGAGAACCCTAGTTGGCAACACTCGAATCTGAACTTTCAAGTCAACTTCGAATTTTGAAAGCTTGGTTATGCTGTGTCAAGTCTGACAGATTCTCAATAATTAGAAGGGTTTTTTTTTTGGATGAGTTTACTGCTATTAATGAATTCATTTTTGTTTTGTAAAATAAAATGTGCCACTATGTTGGAGATCCATGTTACCATTATGTGTTCTGATTCACCAATGCAGGACATCATACAATCATACTCGGACCCACACATAAAAGAGGCATTCAGAGTGTGCCATCTACCAGTGGACTTTAAGCTGACAAAGTGAGAAAGATTCATCATCATGCATCCTTAGTTATCAAATGCCATTCGTCATGTCATGGGAAGTCAAAGAAGACAGCTGCAACATGACAAAGACTGGGAATTCCACTCGGAGACAGCATAGAGATGGGAAGTGGGGTGGTGGTCAGGGGCCTCAGTGGGGACAGTGGGGTGTTTTACGGAGAAAATATTAGTTTTACAAGGTCAAAAGGGGTCCAGAAATGGGTGGTCATGATAATTCCCCAACACCATGCATGTTCTTTAACATCTACTGCTCACTCAAAACTTCTTAAGGTGCTAAGTTTATCTTGAGTTTATTTTAACGTGCGTACGTGTGCGTGCACACACACACACACACACACACACACACACACACACACATACACACACTTCCAAAAAGAGAACACCTCTTGCCAAGTTTGGGGTGTAGTATGAAAAGAGAGCTCCCACTGCTATCTGGAAAGACTCTTACACTATGCCCCCGCAGCTACCATCTAGGAAGGCATCTGGTTTTCTTCATCTAATTCAGTCAAGACATCAGATTGCAGCAGACGCATGCAGAAGCATAAACGAGGGATTGGGGAAATGCTCAGTCGATAAAATGCCTGGAGCACAAGCTAAAAGACCAGAGTTCAGATCCCCAGACCCCCTGGGTGCATCTGCACGCAATGACACAAAAACGTTTTAATATTAAAAAAGCTATCTTTTTTTAAGACAAAGATTTTAAGAAGTCTGGCATCATTTCATGTTCCCACATAGTCTTAAATGTCTGGGTGCTGCAGGGTGGGACAGTCATGGCTCTGGAGCTCACTGACAAGCCAGCTTAGATAAACCAATTAAGGTGACAATTCAGCCAGAGACCCTGTCTCAAAAGATAAGGTGGAGAGCAAAGGACACATCAACCTCGGCTTCAACATGCGTCTTCACACATGCATGCACACATATCCATAGACATGTACATACACTGCACACACAGAAACCTAAAAAAAAAAAACATAAACAAAGAAAAGGAAAACAGAAGCCGCTGTGAGAATCTGGTCGTTTTCTATTGACCTGGACCCTTAAAGACTATGTGAGAACACAAGACAATGGCGGGCTTCTTACAATCTTTGTCTTCAAAAACATAGCAGTTTTTAAAAACCACAATGATTTCGTGCCATCACAAATAGACTTATCTTCACTCATTAAAGGTAGTAAGAAGTGTATATACTTTAAGTAAACTGAGAAATTTGTATTTTAATTGTCCTTGGTTTTAATTTCTGATTCAGTAAAGCGGACAGATACAAACCACCAAACAAAAGCTCTTTGGAGGTGGCTAAGTGGGAAGAGCACTTGTGGTAGAAGCATTGAGGACCCAAGTTCAAATCCCCAGGGCACACATAGGAATGTACATGGTAATAAGTCCAGCATTGGTGGGGGAAGAGACAGAAGGATTTCTGGGGCTTGCTGGTTGCCAGTCTAGCTCCAGGTTCAGTGAGATACCCAAGGCAGAGGTTGACAAAGCCTTATCCAGTGTCTTCCTCTGGACTCGTGAATGTACCTTCAGATATACATACAAACACATGCAAACACAATAAATGCATGCCACACACACACACATACACACACACACACACACACACACACACACACACACACACACACACACGTTACATTCAAAGTAGATACACCCACACAGTATAGAAATCCTAATCAAAAACCTAGAAAATTACTGGCTTAATTAACATTTTCTGTCTCTGCCACTTACAGGTGGTGTGGTCTTAGGCAAGAGATTTAACCTTTGTCTGCCTTAGTTTCTTCACATTGAAAACAAGGTCATAGGAAGACAGCATGTGGGTCACATGTGGTATTATACCTGGTACCCTGTAAATGATCGATGATATCAGCTCTTGTTACTTGCCTCGGATGTATTTGTAAGGCACCTCATTGTTGCCAGTGTCCCATGTGCTGGGGAGGCCACCACAAATAAAGTAACACACACCCAAGCTCACAATTTCTCATTTTGCCAGAAGCAGCCAACTCTACCACACAAGAGGCGAAGTGTGACCATATGTGACGGTGGAAGATCTGTGTGGGCAGCAGGGTGGAATGGACTAAGGCAGTGTCTTAGAGCAAGTGGATGAGCATGCCTTCAGAAGGCAGCATGTGCTTGAACAGCAGAAGGGGTAGGGGTCAAGCAGGAAGCCACATAGGATGGCCTGGACAGCTCACAGGGCTTGGGCAGAGCAAAGAGACTGGTTTGTGCCTAGTAAGAGGAGGGGCACAGGAGTCGCTGAGAAAGTGTGCTGGGATTTGCATCTAAGTCCTACCAGGTTATAGCAAGATGTGCTCTGACTGCAAAGCCTTCCCATCACAAGGGCTCTCTCTGTGGAGCCTTCTTAGGAAACTCTGGGCAGAAGATACCTTCTCACTGCTGCTCCCTGGGTCCTGGAGACAAGTTTCTCTGAAACCTGTCCTTATATCTGGTGCCAGAATTCCTTACACTCTACCCGCATATTCTTCCTTCCTACCTCTCCAAGCCCTCTCCAGCCTTCTTGCTCTCACACAGCCCAGATAGGCTGACCCACAGGGAACATGTTCCTCGGCTCACTTGCCACCAGTTTCCACGGTGTACACCCAAAGGGAATCCCAGAGAGGTTACCGGAGGGAGAGAGTTGAGATTATTACTCTTTGACTCTCCCTTGCTGTCCTTCCCTGTGCTTAGGTCCTACAGGTGCCTCTTCCACTCCTCCCAGTCTCCATGCCCCACCCTCCACATCCTGACATCACATCACCCATCACAGTCAGTAGCACCAGAGAGACAGTTGCAGGAGGCCTGCGTTCTTTTTCCTGCCCATAGCTTACAGACGGCCCCGTTCTGAAACACACAATAACCCATCTGGAATGTGCTCTTTGTTCTTCCCATGATTCTCACTGAGGACTCCCTTAGACATGGAGGCCCCCGGGGAAGACAGCACATCTCCTGTCCTGCTTCTTCCTGCTGTCCTTCAGGGCCAGGGAGCATTCCTGGCGCCTAGTAGTCACTTGCTAAATACTGCATGAATGAATGAAGAATGGATTTCATTGGGATTCTCTCACATGCTAAATGAAAGGCTTCAGAACTCTTTAGAATGGGAATTAATTGCCTCCTCTTGTCATTATTTTAGTCCATAGCTTATAATCAAATCTCCACTCACCCAGAGTTAACAAATGAAATGCAGGCATACAGCAAAGGGAGTAATGAAGAGCGTTCCCTTAAGGCCCTGAAATTGCTACCCCCAAATTCTTTTTATTTTATTTAAAAACAAAACAAAACAAAAACAAACTATCTTTTTTTCATTTTCCATACCAATCCCAGTTCCCACTCTCTCCCCTCCTCCCATTTCCTCCACCTTCTCCCCCCCGACCCCATCCCCATCCACTCCTCAGAGAGGGTAAGGCACATTGCTTTGAGGAAGAACCAAGGCCCTTCCTACTATATCTAGGATGAACAAGGTTTTCATTCAAAGGGATTGGGTTCCAAAAAGCCAGTACAAGCAGTAGGGATAAATGCTGGTCATACTGCCAGTGGCCTCAGAGTCTGCCCCAGCCATGCAACTGTCACCACATTCAGAGGGCCTAGTTTGGTCCTATGCTAGATCCTTCCCTGTCCAGCCAGAGTTGGTGAGCTCCCATTAGCTCAGATAGGCTATTTCAGTGGGTGTCCCCATCATGGTCTTGACCTCTTTGCTCATATTCTCACTCCTCCCACTCTTCAACTAAACTTTGGGAGCTCAGCCCAGTGCTGTGGGTCTCTGCCTCTGCTTCCATCAGTTGCTGGATGAAGGTTCTATGGTGACATTTAAGATAGTCATCATTCTAAGTACAGGACAAGGCCAGTTCAGGCACCCTCTCTGCTGTTGCTTAGGGTCTTAGCCGGGGTCATCCTTGTAGATTTCTGAGAATTTCTCTAGTGCCAGGTTTCTTGCTAGCCCCAAAATGTCCCCTCAATCAAGATATCTCTTTGCTTGCTCTGTCTCTGTCCTTCCCACATCTTGACTATCCCATTCCCTCAAGTTCTCTTCCCGCCTCCTGCTCTCCCCTCCTCCTCCCCTTCTGACCTCCCTTCTCTCCCCATCCCCATGCTCCCAATTTTCTCAGGAGATCTTGTCTATTTCCCATCCCCAGGGGGAATCTGTGTATGATTCTCTTACGCTTCACCTTGTTACTTAGCTTCTCTAGGGTCATGGACTATAAACGCGTTATCCTTTGATTTACAGCTAGTATCCACTTAGGAGTGAGTGCATGCCATGTTCATCTTTCTGGGTCTGGGTTACCTCACTCAGGATGGCTTTTTATAGTTCTATCCATTTGCATGTCAATTTCAAGATGTCATCCTCAAATTCTTACAAAGAGGGGTACGGGGCAGACCCTGCACTCTCTTTTCTTCCAGATTCATTTCTGTTTTATACTTGCTCATAAAATATTTTAACCTAGCAATTTGATGGGTACGTAATTAACATATAGTACAGTTTACCCATTGGGAACATGTACCCTGAAGCTTTTTAGAACTTTTTTTGTTCCAAGCTCACCTCTCGGTTTTCAATATTTTTACAACTCCAAAAGACCCCACATGCCCACTGGTAGTTACTCTCATTTCCTTCCATCCCTCCATCAACAGATTTGAGTTGTTTCCATTTTTGAGCAACTGAGCAGAACACTGCTATGGGCACATGCGTCTAGGTTTCAGGTGACCTTCCATTTTCATTTCTCTTGAGGAGAAGTTCTGGGTCATGTGGCGACCACCACATCCTTTGGGAGCTTGCACCTCATTTTCCAGGGTGGCAGCATCAGTTTATCTCCCCACCTGTACTATGTGAGGACTCTAATTCATTCATGTCCTTTTTGCACAGAGTTTGGCCTGTATTTTCTATGACACTGTTGTGTTTGCTCTTAAAGATTCCAGAGAGAGGGGGTTTTCATTGCAAATGGCTTTAGTCAGCCATCCAAACCCACCCCACGCATATAGTCTCATGTTGAGGGTCCTCAGCACCTGACCATTCCTAGAGTCCATTCTGTCACCAAAAACCAAACAGTACAAATTATACAAAGAGCCCTTCAATATTCTGGAGCTGCTCTGTCCAATACGGAGGACCAGACACCATGCTACACATTTCAAATGCTGAGAGTTATGTGTGACTGGTGTTTTCCATATTGGAACATGAGGGCAGAACACATCTATAGCTGTTAGAATGTTCTACTAGGCAGAATTAAAGGAGACAGACAAAAGACAGCATGTGTCACTAGCTTGTGTGAATGGCTTTGTCTCTAGACCCCTCCACAAGTTACCTGGTCCACATGCCACTCCCCACCATGGCCCATTTTGCTGGCCTCCCAGTAAAGCTCAGCGTTCTGGGGGATGGAAGATAAAAGGGAGATGGGTGGGATTTATGTAGAAATATAAGAAGTTAGACCATGCTGTTTTCTAATTGGTATGGCATTTAAATATTCTCTTCATTCCTCAAGCCCAGTCACCCAAGCCTTGATATCCAGGATGAGGAATATTAAATATTTCCAGCAATTTTTTCTGAAGGTTCTTCTGTGGATTCAGGGCTCCAACCTTCACACATTTCTAAAAAAAAAAAAAAAATAGGGTCTGCTGCAGAAAGTGTTATTAATAATTAGCAGTCAATTAACATTTTCCACTTCCAGCATGTTAGAAATGTTAGCGGAGCCATTCACAAGAGGAAAGCATGCCCTTGCAGTGGCAATGCGTGTCACATACAAAACCCGAGTCGGCCTTGGGTTCTAGCACTGGAAGTCATGCAGCATACCAAATTTGGAATTTTACACACCGTTGATTATTATTATTCAGAGTTCATTCATGTATACCTTGAAATGAAAGCAAGAGCTCTCAGTATCTGTGCATAAGGTATCAGTGGCCATTAGACCTGTCTCAAGAATTCAGTTTCATCGTTTGTCACAAACTCAAGGACGACCAAGGACCAAAAACTACAAGTGACTATTTAAATCCTGTGTCACAAAATCTAAGAAAAAGGAAAAAAGAGTAGAAAGAAACCTTAAAAATCAAATTCTGCATCCTTTAAGTTAACACATAAGTGTGCTATTGCTCCATCTGGCTTTCAAGTGGCAGCCAGACACATCTCCATCAGAATAAATCAAAGACACAGCAAGTGAGCACCAAGTATTTACTGGAAGGAACCAGGGGGCTCTTCCCTTTGGATGAGAGTTTCAGGGATCAGAAAAGCCAAAATGTCAATGTTTCCCACCTGAATAGAGCATGTAGTAACCCAGCCTGATCCTCACTGCTCACTTGAGAGATGCAGAAAGACTGACTGACTCTACTACAAAGCGGGTAGACACCAAGGAAACTGATGCCAAGCTCCTTTCTTCCTCAAGAGCCTTTTAACCTCCTGCATTGGACGAGGGAGCCCAATGCAGCAAAAGAATGTCAGGAAATATCAGTATCACTGCCTATGACACAGATTCAAAAGTGACTAAAGAGCCAGGCTAAAGAATGTAGGGTGAGGTCACAGCACAAAATCCTTATGCTCACTCTCCTCACTTCCAAGGAGACAAGGCTAGAATTTCATCCTTGCCTTACAGAGAAAGCCACCAACATTGAACAAATCATCCAAGGTCACCAGGATAAGACAGAAATTAAGGTAGCCTGACACCATCGAAAGCACTGTTAAAATATAGGTAGCGCTTTCAAAGGATGCCTCGAGATCAAGACCATGTCCCAAGGAAAGAAAGGCATAAGAAAACCCACACACCTTGTACCTCCTTCTGCTCAAGCTGCCAGGATGAGGTCACCTCTGCCCTTTTCTATAATTGAAGAGGGCATGGGGAAGCTAGATGTCACACACACATACACACACACACGTATGCAACACACCCGCACGCACATCCTTAGTACAGTCTACAAGCCAGGGCCAGTCTCCATTATGGTTTTATACAGTAAGTTCAAACGTTCAACACAAGAAGAATCCACCAGACTTGTGGAGTGGTACTGACTAGGAGAATCACTTCACGATGACCCCAAAGGGCCTCTTCCTTCTTTGATAGTGGTTCTCAACTTTCCTAATGCTGTGACCATTTAGTACAGTTCCTCATGTTGTGGTGACCCCTCCAACCTTAACATTATTTTCTTTGCCACTTCATAACTGTAATTTAGCCACTGTGATGAATCCTAATGTAAACATTTTGGGAGAGAGGTTGGCCAGAGGGGTCGTGGTCCACGGGTTGAGAACTACTGTTAAGAGGGTTCACACTGACTTGGATTCTCAGCACCCACCTATCACACGCTTGATGGTATCTGACTTTATCTGGGAAGGGCAGCAGCTGAAATACTCTGCTTTGATGTTGACTTCCTGGCTCAGCTGTGTGTCCACCTGACCTGTGTAACAAAATGCTGTGAAACTCCATGTCCAGAGGTGATAACCTCTTCACTACTTGTGACTTTGTGTACCCCCCGGGGGGGCCACTTTAGCTTATCCTTTGGCTGAAGCTGTGCCATCCAGAATGGCCTTCCTGAGGTGTCCAGAGCCCTAGCCTGCGCAGTGCATCTCTCTCCATGCGCTCTCCCCCAGCAGGCAAGGAGCGCAAGCTCTGTCCCAGGGAGGCACAAAGCTTCCCAGAAACTAGAAGTGAGGAGCTTCTCCCTTAAGGCCCATTTGCTAACGTCCCTTTGACTGAAGCAAGCCACACAAGCTGGTCCGGGGTCATGGGAGAAACATTCGCCAGTGAAGCCACAAGGGGTCAACACGTTGGAAGACAGTTCTACAAGTCCAGATGTTGTTACAGCTGTGAGGTTCTAGGTACCACCAACCAGAAAGCACAGTCCCTCTGAACGAGACAGTGGTTCAGAACACTGACAAACGATGCCTCAAGCTGAGTTATATTGACTAATAAGATTTTACAGCATGGTGCCTTTGAAGCAAGGTCATAAAAACATACAATTTAAGATTTCATTCATACTTTTAATTTCCTCATATTTTCTAATCCAATCCCTGTATTTTATCCCCTCAAGTTTTCTTGCAACTGTTGGGCAAATGTCTCTTTTCAGATCCTAGGATGTGTCAAGCATGGTGGAGAACAAGAGCCTAGCCAGAGCTGTGATCTCTACCCCACTGGGAAAGAGTAAAATATGTCCCCAGACTGTTTGCAATGCTTGCCACAAAGTAGGGGGGGAAGGCACTGTGGGAGTAGAGGGACAAAGGAGGACCCAAACGACTCAAGACTGGCCTCTGCCAGTATCTCACGGCGTCTCACAGACAATTTCCATCTGGCCAGGAAACAGGGCCTTCCCATCAGTCTGCCATCATTATTGGTGTCCAATAATCTTCACATTCGTGGCAGGGGATTTCTGACTAATTGGTGTTATTGGCTAGAAGAGCATTGCGTGAGATTGGCTGGATATGGGGTTGATTAGTATTGGGGCACAGATAAGTATTGTTTCTCCTGGACTTCTGACCAGCAATATGCTATGCAGACTGTGTTTCTGAAGCTGGAGGTTTGCAGTGTCTGCTGCTCCTGCCCGAGCAGGCTGTTTTTCCAGTTTCCAAGTATTTTATCTGTTCTGGGGATGGCAAAGACAAGATTCAAATCTGGTGACCCCCACAGTTAAACCAATGGCTTTGAGCCCAATAGCCAGTATTTACTGCCAGTCATGGTACATTTCTGACTTTATCCATCAAGTAGAGGCTAAGTGGGCTCACCATCCCAGGGGAACGGTTTTGGGGTTCACTTGAGCAGCTTGATGACCATGTAGGTGGGAGGTAGAGGAGACGTACATCCATTAGTCATTCAAGCATGCTCTTACCTACTCCCCTGCATCTTCTAGAGAGCCTGGCATCCAGTGAGCATCTGTTCCTGTAGGAGGTGCCTGCAAGCTAAGTCTCAGGATGATTGAACCACCCAGATGGGCAAAGACACAAAGAAGATCACATGGCAAGATTACCTGGCAGCTTCAGGAACGTCCTCAGTGGGGGAAATAATGACTCTTTGTCAGAATTTACTCTGGGGGTCAGATGCAGGGCTGTGGGATATGTGTGCCTCGCCTTTCTGATCTTAACAATTCATCTCTTTAATTAATATCTATTCAGGATTAAAGCTGAGCTCGTGGTGACTCAGGCCACTTCAAGAGCAAAACCTTTTGATCCTTGCTCTTTGCCTGTCTCCTTCTAACCGAATCTCAGGCGGAAAGACAAACAATAGCAGGTCTTTCTGCCTGGATCCTGTGACCTTCAGTGCCCCAGCAACATAGGACCTGGAAAGTGCTATGTGACCTCTCTTCTATGCCACATGCACACCTCTCCTTTCCATCCAGACCCATTTAGTCTGACTTGAAAGCAATATTAATAAAAGACTGACCTTTGCACTTGTTTTAAATGGCTCTCAGAGACCAAATTCTTCAACCCCTTCCCCGAGAAACATCTCCCTCTTTGTTATAACCCAAAGAGACAGAAAATATAAACATGGTGCCTAATTAAACACTGCAGGCTTCAGTGTGGATGTTGTGCCAGTTTTCTTCCTGCTTTCTGTTTATTTTCTCCCAAATAATTTCTAACCAACTAGGAAAAATTGTAAGCTCTAATTTGATGTCTAGGCCTAGAATGTAAGACTAGTGATTGCTTTGCAGCCCTTTCCCCAGTGAGAAGAAGGTTCAGTTTGCAAATTAACAAAAATGAGACTCTTACGGCAAGACACCTCTGTGAGCTTAACATATCCTGAAGGTATGCTATGGAGTCCCATTCGAAATTACTGACTTGAGGTTAGCCCACCCCAAGCCAGAGCCAACTTGCTTAGCAGGCGTTTATATCATGGTTGAATGTTCAGTCTTTGGTGGGGGGAGAGACTTACTAACTCCTTAGCTAACTGTCTGTAGGAAAAGCATTCTCCAACACTGTCCCATTTGCTGAGATGGCTTCCAAGATCGTTGCTAGAATGAGGAAATCTGATATAAAAATCTGTACTCTTGCCTCTTTCTGGTCACCTCCCTCAGAGGAGATGTAGCAGATTGATTTCCTTCTACATCAGTAACACAATTCATCTCTGTACCAAAAAGCATCTTCAATGGGATTTGCCGTTTTGAGCACAGATGTGTGCATGTGTGTGAGAGAGAGAAAGGGAGAGAGGGAGAGGGGGAGGTAGGGAGAAGGAAAGGGAGGGAGGGAGGGAGGGAGGGAGAGAGAGAGAGAGAGAGAGAGACATCACTCATGGGATCCATGAGCAATAAATGTTAACATATGCCAATTTTTATTCCCAGCTGGCTATAGGCCATGGGTTGATGCTTAATATTTATTGAGTGCCCATAATGGACGAGGACCCTCTGACCCTCTTGTGGAACAGCCTTCCATAAGGACAGAGAGTGCTTTCCTAAGGGAATAAGCCTCCCTTGCTGTGATGCTTGGAAGGGAATCTTCCAACTAGATGTAATTCTATTACCATATTTCATCAATTTGAAGGTGCCTTTCAATCTTGCAATCTTAGATTGATGTACCATTATTATAATTTTTTTGGACCTAAGAAAGAAAGACACTATCATTAATTGTAAAGGGCTATGCACCGTGGGACGCATCCCAATTGCAGAGGTGTGTGAGTGTGACACAATGCATAACAATGAGACAGACTATTTTTTCATGGCTTCGCCCCTGACACTGGTGTGGAAATGCCAAATGATTGGCAACTGGCCGCTAACTCTTCTCACTGACAAGTCCAGGTCAAAGAGCACCTCCCACCTTCCCCAAAACATTATTATGTTAGAATCACCCCCCAGTCCCCAAAAATTCTTTCTTTCGTCCAGCCACACTGTCTAGTACTAATTTGTACTTGCCTGAGTGTCCTTGCTCTTGAATGTAAGCTAAGCCTCTCCTTTCCTATTTGAAATAAAATATTGTATGATGCTACCCATCATACTTCCTCTCATATGTCAAACACCCCTATTCCTTTTTAATGGTACAGGACTTATACATCCAAAGAGGGAGGGGGTCTCAAGTGTGTAACCTGGTAATTTTCATGAAGGGAACACATCTGGGGAGCCACTACACTGATTAAAAAGAAGAGGCTGAGCCACCTTTGTGCCTGACTGCTTTAGGCTCACTGCCAAACTAACCACTCTCACTTCCCTCAGAACCCCAGCCTCATCTGATGTCTTTGGACTGGACATCAATGAAGTGCTATAGCAGGGTATGGTAGCTAACACCTGTAATCCCAGGACTTAGACAGAAGGTTCAACATGAGTTCAAGGCCAGACTTGGGTGCTTAGTATGTTCCAGGCCAGACTTGGCTACAATAAGAACTAGTCTTAAAATATATATATAGTAAATAAATAAAAACTGCATAATTTTTCATGCTGATTTTTAGAAATCCCTTATACATTATGCATATTGGCTATAATTCATTCACATTGTCTATACATATATTTTATATATTCAATTATATATAACTATATTTGATATGTCACTCAATTATATATATAATAAAGTATATAAATGAAATAAAATATATAAATTAAACAGAACATCTGGTGGAATAAATTAGCTGATGCTCACTATTTTAAAAAACTTTATTGCATTTATTTATTTTATGGAGAAAGGGACATAGGTCACAGCTCATGTATAGAAATCAGATAGTAACTGGATTCTTTTCCACCATGTGGGCTCTGGGGAAGAAACTCAGGTCATCAGGCCTGGTGGCAAGTGCCTTTACACAAAGCTGCACCAGCTCACTGACCTGATTTCTTTTTCTTACAAAGTATATTTTGGTAAGCAAGAGCTCTCAATTTTCATTTAATCTTAAAGTAATTCAACTCTATAACTTTCATTTATGGTTGCTTTACATTTTCCCCAATTATAAAAAAAAACTATTTACCATGTGATCTTCTAAAATCTATTTATTTTTAGAGTATTTATTCTTTATGGCTATTTCATTCATGTATACAATACATCTGCATCATATCCAACCTATATCCCCCCTCACTCTACCCTGACCTCCCACCATACTCCCTACTGTCTTAATGTCCTTGTCCTCTTCTCTCTCTCTCTCTCTCTCTCTCTCTCTCTCTCTCTCTCTCTCTCTCTCAATCAATGAGTACAGTTAATACTATCTGCATACCCCTGAGTGGTGCCCTTCTCCTGACTGTGGGCAACCTACCAGCGGCCATGCTCCCAAAGGAAAAATGAGACTTCCTCCCCAGCAGCTATCAACTGCCAATAGATCTTCAGCTAGGGGGAGCAAACCAAGCAGAATAGAATCCTGGGTAAATGTCCAAGAGCTCAGGGCCATCTTCCCCATTGTGGTACCCTCTTATGGTACTTCAGGTAACCACACTGTGGCCTACCTCTGGACTTGCTCTTCTGTTATTGTATGAGCCTCACACTCTCTCAATTGTCTTAAGTCAATGGTGTAATTCTGTGTTCAATGTCACTCATCAGAGTCACTGCCTCACTCTCTTGGTCGAAAGAACATAGGCCATTAAAAAAAAAGAAATTTCAAATTAATTCAACAACTCCATTCGAACATCTTGAATTATTTCTTCAGCATCTTTCACTCTCCCTTAGAAGTCTGGCCTTCTGTTTTCCCTCTCAGAAGCCAAAAGGAGAAGAAGAAAGGGGTGAGGGGGAGGAGAAGGAAGAGATGAGAATGCCAAGGATTATCCTCATTGCAGAGCAGAAAAGAGGAAAGAAAAGTTAGTAGATCCAAGATCATTTTTATTATTGTGGAAAGGGAGCTGCTATAAATAAAATAAAATAAATAGTTTTCAAAATTAAGTGAAGAGTTAACCATTTCTTTGTAATTTTCTTAACATTAAAACTTATAGAAGCATAGCCCCCTGCTCAACCAGAGGCCATGCTGGCCACCAGAACTCCAGGTAGACCACCCAACCAATGACTGCACCTATTCTCTCTTGGGTGCACCCAGACCCTTCCCCCAATCATGGCCCCCAAATCAGTGGAGACACTCTGCTGGACCAGAAGTCACACCAGCAGCTAGATCTCCAGGCAGCTACCAGCTCATGGACCGCCCCCTCTCTCAGGGCCCATTCTCGGTGCCCACCTACTCTATCCCCAGTGGACTCTCACAAATTGAGTGAGAGACTTCAGTATCCCACTCTTACCAACTGACAGGCCACCTAGACAAAAACTAAGCAGAAATACTGGCGCAAACAGGTGTTGCAAATTACATGACCCTAACAGATCTTTATAGAACATTTCACCCAAACACAAAAGACTATACCTTCTTCTCAGCACCTCATGGAACCGTCTCCACAGTTGACCACATACTCAGTCACAAAGCAAGCCTCAGCAGATATCAGAAAATTGAAATCATGCTCGGCATCCCTATCAGAACCATGGATTAAAGTTGGATTTCAACAACAACAGAAAGTCTACAAACTCAAGGGAAACTGAACAACTTGCTGATTGACTACTAGGTCAAGAAAAGAATGAAGAATGAAATGAAAGACTCCCTAGAATTCAATGAAAAGGAATGTACAACCTACTCAGACTCATGGGACACAGTGACAGTGGTCCTGAGGGGAAAATTTACAGCTAAATCAGTGCCTATGTTTAAAAGAAAAGTGGAGTGCTCTCATGCCATCAGTTAGTAGCACACCTGAAAGCTCTAGAACAAAAAGAAGCAGGCACACCCAAGAGGAGTAGCCAGCAGGAAATAATCAAAATGAGAGCTGAAATCAATAATTAGAAACAAAAAGAACAATATAAAGAATCAATGAAACAAAGAATTGATTCTTTGAGAAACTCAGTAAGTTAGACAAGCCTTATCTATACTAACTAAAAGACAAAGAGAAAATATCTAAATTAATCAAATCAGAAATGAAAAGGGGACATAACAGACACCGAGGAAACTCAAAGAATCATGAGACCATACTTTAAAAATCTGTATTCCACAAAATTGGAAAATCTAAAAGAAATAGATAATTAACAGGTACCACTTAACCAAAGTTAAATCAAGATCAGACAAACAACTTAAATCCACCCCTAAGGAAATAGAAGCAGTCATTAAAAATCTCTCAAGCAAAAAAGCCCTGGGCCAGATGGTTTTAGCAAAGAATTCAACCAGACTTTCAAGGAAGATTTAATACCAATACTACTCAAATTATTCCACACAATAGAAACAGAAGGAAAATTGCAAATTCATTTTATGGGACCACAGTCACCCTGATATACAAACTACACAAAGATACAACAAAGAGAATTACAGACCAATTTCCCTTATGAACATACATGCAAAAATATTCAAGAAAAATACTCAAAAACTGAATCTAAGAATATATCAAAAAGATCATTCACCATGATGAAGTAGGCTTCATCCCAGAATTGCAGGGATGGTTCAACATGTGAAAATCAGTCAATGTAAACTACCCTATAAACAAACTGAAAAAAAAAAAACACATGATCATCTTACTGGATGCTGAAAAAGCCTTTGACAAAATTCAATACTTCATGATAAAGGTCTTAGAGAGATTAAGGATACAAAGGACCTAAGTAAGCATAACAAAGTCAATTTGCAGCAAGCCTATAATCAACATCAAATTAAATGGAGAGAAACTCAAAGCAATTCCACTAAAATTGGGAAGAAGACAAGGATGTCCACTCCATGCCTATTCAATATAGTTCCTGTTGTTTCAGATAGGGCAATAAGGCAATTGAAGGAAATCAAGAGGATATAAATTGGAAAAAAAGAAGTCAAAGTATTGTTATTTGCAGATGATATGATAGTATACATGTGGTGGTTTGAATAGGTATGGCCCCATAGACTTGTGCGTTTGAATGCTTGGCCCATAGGCAGTGGCACTATTAGGAGGTGTGGCCTTGTTGGAGTAGGTGTGGCTTTGTTGGAGGAAGTGTGTCTCTATGGAAGTGGGCTTTGAGGTCTCACATGCTCAGTCCTTGCGCAACGTCATATTCTGTTCCTCTTCTGCCTGTGGATCAAGATGTAGAACTCTCTGCTCCTTCTCCAGCATCATGTCTATCTGCGTGTTGTCATGTTCCACCATCACGACAATAGACCAAACCTCTGAAACTGTAAGCCAGCTCCAATTAAGCATTTTCCTTCACAAGGGTTGCCGTGGTCATGGTGTCTCTTCACACCAATAGAAACTCTAACAAAGACAATACATAAACAGCCCCCAAAATTTTACCAGGGAACTTCTACAGCCAATAAACATCTTCAGCGATGTGGCTGGATACAAGATTAACCTAAGGGGAAAAAAAATCAGTAGCCCTCCTATATACAAGTGATAAATGGACTGAGAAAGAAATCAGGAAAATAACATCCTTCACAATAGCCACAAAAAAATACAAAATATCTTGTGGTAAGTCTAGCTAAGCAAGTAAAATACATCTATGACAAAAACTTCAAGTCTTTGAAGAAAGAAATTTAAGAAGATATCAGAAAATGGAAAGATCTCCCATGCTCATGTGTCAGTAGAATTAATGTAGTAAAATGGCCATCCTACCAAAAGCAGTCTACAGATTCAACACAAATCCCATCAAAATTTCAACATAATTCTTTACAGACCTTGAAAGGACAACACTCAATTTCATATGGAAAAACAAAAAACCCAGGAAAGCTAAAACAATCTGGAGCAATAGAAGAACTTCCAGAGGTATCACCACCCCCAATTTCAAGCTGTATTACAGAACTATAGTAATAAAAAGCCACATAATATCAGCCTAAAAACAGACAAATTAATCAATGGAATTGAATAAAATACTCAGACATAAAACCGCACCCCTATGGACACCTGATTTTTGGTAAAACTGCCAGAGATAAACAACGGAAAAAAAGAAAGCATCTTCAACAAAGGGTGCTGGTCTAACTGGATATCTGCAACGTAAAAGAATGCAAATATATTGATATTTATCAACCTGCACAAAACTCAAGTCTAAGTGGATCAAGGAGACAAACTTCCTGAACAGAACACCAAAAGTGCAAGCACTAAGATTGACCTCGTGAAAGTGAAAGGCTTCCGTAAGGCAAAGGACATCATCAATGGGACAAAATGGCAGCCTACAGAATAGGAAAAGATTTTCACTAACTTCACATCTGGCAGAGAGCTAATTTCCAAAATATATAAAGAACGCAAGAAATTAGACACCAAAAACCCAAATAATCCAATCTTAAAAATGGGGTGTAGATCTAAACAGAATTCTCAATAGAGGAATCTCAAATGGCCAAGAAACACATTTTTATATTCAACATCCTGGGGAAATGCAAATCAAAACTTCTTTGAGATTCCATCTTACATCTGTCAGAATGACAAAGATCACACAAGTGACAGCTCATGCTTTTGAGGATGTGGGGTAAGGGGAACACTCCTCCATTGCTGGGGGGAGTGCAAACTTGTGCAGCCACGATGGAATATGGCAGTTCTTCAGAAATTTGGGGATCAATCTACCTCAAGACCCATCTATACCACTGTTGGGTATATACCCAAAAGATGCTTCATCCTACCACAAGGACACTTGCTCAACTATGTTCATGGTGGCTTTGTTCATAATAGGCAGAAACTGGGAACAACCTAGAAGTCCCTCAACTGAAGAATGGATAAAGAAAATGTTGTATATTTAAACAATGTAGTATTGTTCCATTGTTAGAAAAAAATGGCATCATGAAATTTGCAGTCAAATGGCAGCCCAGACCCAGAAAGAAAAACATGATATGTATTCACTTATAAGGGGACATTAGCTGTAAAGTAAAGGATAATCATGATCCAGTCACAGACCCAGGGAGGCTGTGTAACAAGGAGGTCTCTAAGTGGCACACATGATCTCCCTAGGAAGGGGAGACAGAATAGATTTTTCAGGTAGATAGGGGATGGATGGGGATGGGAATGGGGGTATCAGGTGGGAGAAGGAGGACCAACAGGGAGAGATAACTGGAATAGGGGGCATTTAAGGGGTGATGTGGAAGCCTAGTGCAGTTAAAACTACCTAGAACATATGAGGGTGACCCTAATGAGGACTCCTATAATGGAGGATATGAAGCCTGAACCAACCATCTTCTTTAACCAGGCTAGGCTCCCAGTGGTAGAACTGGCACACCAACCCAGCCACAGGACATGCAAACCACACCTGCCTTGTCTGTAAGATGTCCTGAGTCAACAATGGCTCAGAGCTTGTGAGAGCGGCCAACAACTGACTGGTCTAACTTGGGGCCCAAACCACAAGAGGGAGCCCATGCTGGACACTACCTGGATGGCTAGGAACCAGAAGCTAGATTACTCAGAGGCCAAACACAACTGACCAAAGTGTGGGTGGTCAATAAAATGATTCTTACAGATATTCTGCTATAATCATAGATCTGTGCCTAGCCCACTTGTCATTAGAGAGACTTCCTCTGGCCGCTGATGGGAGCAGATGCAGAGACATACAGCCAAACATTAGGTAGAGCTTGGGGTACCTTGTGGAAGAGGGAGAGGAAGAATTGTAGGAGCCAGAGGGGTTGAGGACACCAGAAGAACATGGCCCACAGAATCAACGAAATAGGGCTCATAGGGGCTCACAGAGACTGAAGGGACAACCATAGAGCCTGCGTGGATCTATGCTATATCCTACACATACATGTCGTGGTGTTTAGCCTGGGGTTTTGTGGGACTCCTAACAGTAGGAGTGGGGGTGTCTCTGACTCTTTTGCCTGCCCGTGGGACCCTTTTCCTCATCCGGCCTTGATATGAGGGTTTGTGCCTAGTCTGATTGCATCTTGTTAGGCCATGTTTGATTGGTATCACTGGGAAGCCTTCTCTGACTGAAAGGAAATGGAGGAGTGGATCTGGGGGAGAGGGGAGGTAGAGAGGGATGAAGGGGAGTGGAGAGAGGGGAGGCTGTGGTCAGGATGTATTGTATTCGAGAAGAATAAATAAAAGGAAAAATAATAAAAGGAGAGAAGATTATTTTTAAAAATTATAGAAACAAAAATAAACCAAAACAAAAAAAAGAAAACCCTCTTCTAAGTTTCAGTAGCTGGAAGGGAGCTGTGGCCTCTCTTCCTAATTAACTCAGAGAATGCAAACTATCTGTATCTCACCCTGGCTTTTATTCTGCACACACAGTCAGTTGTTGCTTTCTCATTTTTCATAGTTTTATGATTCTTTGGCAACCCCATAATTTCCATTAAAAATGAAATATAATAACTGATAGAATAAATTACAGAAATTTATGTAAGCCTTTCATTACTCTCATAATTTAGGTTGCTTCTGGCTCTTTGTAGAATAGATTTAATGTAGCAACAAAAAAGTGGTTGTTTCCCCTCTACTGTGGGTTTTTTCTCCCCAATAGATATTTACCAGTCTAGCTGACCAGTGATAATATTCAGTTCAGGAAGAGAGAGAGGGAAGATGAGCTGGTGAGAGACAGAGGAGGGGTGCAGGGGAGGGGAGGAGGGGTGGGTACATGCACATGTAGACAGAAGTTGTCAGATATCATTCTTTATGGCTCTTCACCTTACTTTTTTGGAGGCAGGATCTCTCGCTGAACCTGAATCTTGCTAATTCAACTGGCTAGTCAGCAAGCTCCCAGGATCCTCCTCTCCCTACCTTCCCAGCACTGGGATTCTAGGCATACACCATCATACACAGCTTCTTACATAGGTGCTGGGAATTCAAACTCAGGTTTTCATGCTTACAGAGCAAGGGCATTTCTGACTAAATCATCTTCCCAGCCCCTCTGCTTTGATATATTAATTGTGAATTAATTTACATTTTAATGAGATTAAAGATTTCTCATTGTGTTTCTGATTGTGTCTCTTCATTTGTACCTGTTAGAACGATTTCTTGATGCTTTTTTTATTGACTGTAGGGCACCTCTCGGACAAAAGTCATAGTTGTTTGTCTTTAATTGGAATTTTGACACCCTTCAGGTCAAGGACTACACAGATTATCTTCCTGTCATTGTGCTTAATCAACATTTATGGAGTGAATACGGCCCTGCCTGTTCTCAGTATTTTCCATACATTGTCTCCATCTGTGTCTGTTCATGGACAACTGATGAACACTGATTGTCTATTGAGATAATTATGACATATGGTATATTTATTTTCAGGAGCATCTGTTATAAATAAGACTCCCTAATTTGTTCATTTTAATTCAACAATCTTAACAGATTTTTTTCTAAAGCTAGTCCACTTATTTTGGATATTAATAAAAAATCCCCTTAAGTGCGATGGCTCAGGCCTGTCACAGCACTTGAGAGGTTGGAATGGAAAGACTGCATGATTTCAAGGCCAGTCTAAGTTACATAATGAGTTCCAGGCTGGCCTAGACTAAAGAATCAGACTGTTTTAAAACAAACAAATACCCCTCTATGATTACTGCATATAAATATGGACACTTTAGATAGAAGTCCCTTGACCTGACTTTAACTCATCAGTACCAGTCTAGTCTGTTTTTGTTGCTATGAAAAACACTATGACAAAAAAAAGCGCAACTTGGGGGGAGAAAAGGGTTTATTTCATCTTACACTTGGTAGTTCATTATCAAGAAAGACAAGGCAGGAAGTCAAGGCAGATGCTTAAAGCAGTAACCACGGAGGAACACTGCTTATTGGCCTGCTCCCAGAATCATATTCAACCATCTTTCTTATACACTCCAGGTTCACCTGCTCAGGAATGACGCCACCTACAGTGGGCTGAACTACACCAACTAACAAGCAAGAAAATCCCTCCACAAACATGGCCAAAGGCCTATCTGATAGAACCAGTTCTTCAATGGAGACTCCCTCTTCCCAGATGTGTCAGGTTGACCACACACACACACACACACACACACACACGGAGGGGGTACTACACTTTGCTATAAATGGCAGGCACTTATCCCTCCTTTCTTCAATGCTGGAGGAATGGCATTCTCTACCTTCTCTACCATGCTGCTCCATCCCCCTCCTTCTACTGGCTCACCCCCAGAACCTTTAGCTCCAGATTAGCTCACATCCTCCTAGCCCAGCCTCCCCAAGGGCAAACTGTAGTGCTCCTCTCTCGTTTCCACCTAGACCTTGCCTCCATCATTAGTACTGCAAGGGGATGTCCCTGGCTCACCCTTTTATGGCCTCTGACCCTTGCCCCTTGACTCTCTTCTCACTTCTACTCCAGACCCTGAGACTTTATTAACCCCAGCCAGGTGGATGGATAAAAATTCCTGAAATAAATTCCAGGCTCCTCCATCTCTGTAGCTCAGCTAGTGCAATCTTATCAGAAAGGAGACCCAGCCCCAGCCCTGGTTTTCCACTCTTAAAACCCCTTACCTAGCACCTAGCTCCTCTCCCTTCAATTCAGGAAAAGTCAGTTGCCACATGGCAGTATCTGTCAGTCAGTGTTGTGTCCTCTCCAGGGTCATCTGTGTGAGTCTAGAAACCATTTTATCTTCTGTAACTGGGAGATGAAGACACTACTGGTTCTAGTGGACAGAAGCCAATCACGTAACTAACACATGGCTCCCACCACAAAGAAAGGTCCACTCCCCAAGTCAGCAATGCTGAGGGCAAGAGGCCCTGTTCTCTTCAATCTTCCCCGGGGACTACAGCCCTCACCATCTCTTTCCACCCTTCTGCAGTCACCATTTTCTGGAAGCCTAAATAAATAACAGGGAAAGATTTCACTGGGGTTGGCCATGCCTATTTCAGTAAAAACAAAACAAAACAAAACTTATTTCTGCCAGCACCAACATGCTGTAATATTAAAACACACATGCACACACTCCTATTGTGCAAAGAGATGTCAATAAACCTTCAGATGTCTGCTTGATATGAAATTCTTTCACTTACATGTACAAGCACATATTTTCACACACACTCCTCACTCCACAGATTAAGTACCAATATTGAAAGGCTTGACATGCAGTGCCAACAATACAGTTAATTCCCTAGTGTTCTATCTAACTTTCCTGCTAGGTGGAACTATGTGGACTGAACAGGACGAGGCACTGCTCCCTCAAAGCTCAGGCCACGCCCGCCTGTCAGCAACCAGGAGATTTGCGAAAAGAGCTTGCCAAGACTGTCTCTGCAGACTTCATGGAGACTGCTGCTTTGCCCTTTCCTGGATCCTGATGGTCTTAGGGCTCCCAATCCCCTTATTTCTATACTTACTCTGCCCTTGTTCACCAACTTTAGGCTAGCCTTGATCCCTCTGTATGGATCTGACCCCATATGTCCTCCCTAAATTTCGACTTTCTTTGCCACTAAGTTCTCCTAATAGCCCTCTCTCCAAGAGACCTTCCTTGACCACCTAAAGAGGGAGAGTACCCCCATTTCATTCTACCCATGCACATGGTTTTATTTTTTACTTGTAGAGCCCACTTCCCTTGACAATTTATATCAACGTTTGCCTGCACCCCCTCCCCCCAAATAGAACAGCGGCAGCTTTGTGTGGCTGGGTCTTTGATTCAGAGTTATTTTTCTAGCCCCAGAATGGAATCTAGGACATGGTGGGTGTTTATTAAATGTTTATGTGATCACCCCATCATCATACCTGGGAGGGGTCTATCCTCATAACACAAAGAGATGGGGAACTGGGCCAATCAACTCACCAGGAATACTCTGAAATTTTACTAGGTGTTTCCACCGCATATTAGCAACTGCCAGCCTGTAGGATGATTACAAGATAATACAACCTGATCTCCTTTTGGTCTTGTTTTCTGTTAAGAGGTCTCATCAGAACCTGCCTCTGGCTAACCTATGCCAGTGGGACTTGCAGAACTCATAGAATTGCTAAGGAGACTGAAAACAGATTTGGCACCTGGCAGGAGCTAAGTGGGCTCCAGGGAATCACGCGGCTCAGTTAGGAATGGCTTCACTGCCAAGCCGACAGGCAGGATATGAAGATGGTGCCAAATGGCCTTCTGTGGTTGAGCCCCTCCTTATGCTAATCATTTCAGGGTCAAAGGCCTAGAAAAGTACATCCAGGGTCACCTTGTGAACCTGTTCCAAATTAAACAGCAGGAAGAGGAAAGATCTCGCAGAATTATCTGGCCAAAGGCTCCTTCAGCTTCCACAAGAGGAAACAGGCATCCAGATATGTTCCCAACATGGCAGTGAGCCATGGGTCAAGGAATCCCCAGGAAGAATCTGGCACACTTGTGAGAAATGGTGATGTGTTTTGAGAAGTCAAAGACTGGAAAAGATCTGCTTTGACCTTACCCTCCAACTGCTGGCTGCTCATTACTGCTAAATCTCGACAGGAGGAAGCCAATGTGAGGATCAAAGGGGTCCTGAGAGGAGTGTCCGGTAGAAATCCAGAATTCCCCACAAACTTCACTCAAGGAAGCTCAGAGGGTCTACCTAAGAAGATGCTTACTCATTTCTTTCCATTACAAAAAGGCTAGCCTAACACAAACATTGTTTAGCAACTGTCCCAGGAACTATGAAGCCAGAGCTGCACTTACCAACATGGTCACATGCCACGCAAACACGTGTCATGCAAAGGCCACCACATTGACTTGTAGAACTTGAACAAATGGCCCCATTAGTTCCCTGGGGACCCAGTAAAGGAAACAGCTCAGAATCAATGATGTTTTAATAAGATGTAACTAGAATTCAGTACCCTGCTTAACTAGTAGCCAGCTCCACATCCTTGAGAAACTAGTTCCAGAGAGAGAGAGAGGATGAAGTCCCATCTTATATCTGATTGGATCCAAAAGGAGAAATCCAGTTGACTGACATCAAATTGATGTTTTCTTAAGAAAAAAAAATCAAAGTCTCAAAATAGAGTGCATGGGTGGCAACATGGAAATCCTTTTTAGAATCAAAACCCAACCACTTTGTTTCTTAATAGGGAGATACTAGAGAGTGCGAAGTCTCTTCCCAAGATGTGGGCAGGCTCAGAGACCTCTGTTCACTGAGGCTAATTTCTCATAGAAGGTGGCCATGACCTCAACAACACTGTCCATCTCTCATAGGAGACAAATCCTAGAACCAGACTGTTTCTTTTTGCCTTATGTTTCTAGGGTCTTGTGGGGACCATTTGTCTTCTAGATCCCCTGTTTTCCTGACAAGGAGGCCAGGAAATTGGTCATCCAGATAGAAAACTGCCGACTCCCAACCTCCATGAAGCTCAAGGATGCTGGATACTCAGGGTCGGTTCAGGTCACCTTGAACCTGAGCCTGCCTTGAGCGCAAAAGGCTTGTTTCCGTGCTGACATATCTTCCCTTGGTTTCACATGTGTTCTCCCAACTTAGGAAGCGATTGCTGCCCCTTTGATTTCACAATTAAAATGGACCGGTAGGGAGAAATCCTGATTGATCTCTGAACTATTGTGCTGATCTGTTGAAAGTGCTGCAGCGCGCCTGGAGCGGAAGCCCTGCATCACAGGGATCGATAACCTGAGCTATATTGATGCAGTTGCTGCAGGCTTCCCGAGTAGGCTGGTGCTGGCAATTAAAGAAACGGGTCGACTTTAAAAGTGCTTCATGAAGAGCACGGAACCTTGATTTGTAAGTGTAAGCGGAGCTGTCCTTGGGGCTGTCAAAACTTCTCCACACTTTGACTGTCTACAAGTGCAGTTCCATCTTACAGCTGCCTGGGTGCTACAATAATGGCCATTCCCCTATAGCTAACGAAGGCTCAGAAGTCTAGCAGGGCCATATAGGAGTGCAAACTTTTTTTTAGAATAAAGAAAGAATAATGGGTATAAGAAGGGGTTTAAGTTCCTAAGGTACGGTGCCACCGTGGCATGTCGAGTGGATGGCTGGAAGACCCTTGCTAAGGTACACATTGATGGGACCGCAATGCAATGACATTGACTTACTGAGCAAAGGGCAGTCCTGGAAGAGAATAGCTTCTTCTTGTCTGTGATTCATGCCTCCAGCCCAGAACTTGCTCCAGAGTGATTTGATTTTGTTTGTTTGCTTGCTTGCCTGACTGACTGATTGATTGAGTGATTGTTTTAAAGTTGATGCTTAGATCCAGAGAGATCAACTGTTAGGGGAAAAAAAAATATATCTCCTAGTTTACTCTGACCTCTTGACAATCCAAGGGTAGAGAATTCAAAGTTAACAGGCGAGGACGTGTGCTTTCATTCTCTTGCTGGGCACTACCCATTTCATGTCAGAGTAAATATACCTGGCTCACTCAGCAAGGTGCTGAACTAGTGTCCCCTGACTATGGGGCCTGCTCATTCTCTTCGTCAAAAGCAGTATGTACAACTTGGGGAAACTCATGGAATAGCACCCAATCTAGAGGGTATGTCTGTTCCTACCAGGAAGATGGTCACTCCATGTGCCTGGCAGAAACTCCTTCATTTGGCAGTGAGAAATCCTCGTTTCCAATCCTGGTTCTCATTCCTGGAGGGGCCACTCACCTACTCTGTGGCTCAGGAATTTCTTATTGGTCAAAGCTGACAAGAAAGTTTCCATGAAGATCACTTTGCTTTAGATGATATTCCTAAGACCTCCAGATGCCCATTTACTGTAGAAAATGCAAAATGCCAAAGTGTATGCCTTGTTCACTTATGCATTTTCAAGACCCTACTTAAAGTTGCTACCTATTAGATATTGGGTGAGTGTGTGGGTGGGTGGATGAGAGGATTGGTGTGGAGGCGGGGAGGTGACTGGATGACTGAATAGATGGGTGGGTGAAATTAGGAGACCGGACGCTACGTTGATTATTATTTTATGGGTTCTTTATTTGTGGAGAATGCTAGGACTCCTCCTGAGGCCTCTCCACATATTTTGATTGTGACTGGAAAGTTAAGTAGAGCCAAAGGTATGGTGGCAACCTTCCTGGGGGTAAGCCTCAAGCAAATAGGTGCTTCCCTTTGGCTTAATCTTTTAGCAGTCAGAGCAGTTTAATGAGCAATTTAAATCCACTTTGCTTAGTGGACAATTCTGGTTGTCCTGTCTTGGGCATCCCTGCAGTCATGATGGCCTCCTGTCCTACAGCCTCTTAGAGGCCAGGTTCACCTGTCTACCCTACCATTCACCCTTGCCTTCCCCGTGAGCAGAGGTCATCTCGTCACCCATGTCATCCCAAGGGGCTGGACTCAGCTATTTTGTTTCTTCTAAACACTATAGTCCTTTGCGTCTCTACCACACTGTGTAGGTAGGCCCACCTTGGCCTCAAAGACACCTGTGGATGGCTCTTCTGTAAGCGTCTGAGATCTTGAGCTAGAGAGAGAGATCAGTCAGTAACATAGCTGCCAGTTGTGAGGACCTGAATTCAGTCTTCAGAATCACCGTTAAAAAAAAAAAAGCCAGAGACGGCAGTGCACACTTGTAATCTCAGCAGTAGTGAGGGAGAAATGAGGGGATCCCTAGGACTCACTGACTAGCCAGCCTAGAGTACTTAGCAAGCTCTAAGCCAATTAGAGGCTCTGTCTCAAAAGCTGAGATGGATAGCTTCTGAGAATGACACCAGATATTGACCTCTGGCCTCCACAAACAAGTGTGCCAGTGGGCAAGGTCTCCACAAAAACACATATGTGTACACGCACACACAATACACATGTATCACAAGAATATCTGGGTTCTTAGATGAACTCCTTGTGACACTGACAATGGACAAATTAAAATTCCAAACACAGCCAGTGTTCTATACAATTACATTCTCCTCCCCGGGACTGGAAGGCAGAACAGCCTTCAGACGTGCCATTTAGGGCCCTAACTGCTCATGAATGATGAAGGCCGACTACTGCAGCATTAATCTCCCATCATTGACCTCTCCCTGCTTTAATTGTAAAAGGTGAAAACTCTTATGACAGCAGCTTCTTATGAACTAACTTCTTTTTGGTGAGGGAGCAAGAAGCCCAGCTTACCCTAGCTAATAAGATGACACAGGCAGATTCCTCCCGGCAAGGATTTCTCATGAGCAGTGCCTGATGGACGCGTCCTAATAAAGGGAAAGCAGCTGGCCAAGAACTGTGCCCTCGGCACCCTGGAGTGCGGCCTCGTGCAGAACATATCTCAATTACCAAGAAATGTCTGTGCAGAGACAAATGGCAGGTGTGAGAAGCAAGAGCAGGGGACGGACCTTCCAGCTGTCTGACAGATGTGGGCATCTAGAGAGATCTATTCTTTATGCAGAGACTTGAAAGGGGGGAAGGTTTCAAAGTAATTTTAAATTCTGGACATTTAAATTTTGAGTTAAACTTAATGGGGGGAGGACGCTCGTGGGTGATTTGTGAGGAGATAGGTTTGTGAGCGCAATGGCGGGCCATGCTTTGTATTCTGTGTGGATGCAACAACCCTCTCCATTAGGAAGTCCATAACCACACTTAGTATTCAGTAGAGACAGGAGCCAGCAGCACCATAAAGCACTGTCCAGGGATGGGGCCAAGCAGAGCAGGGCTTGATGAACGCTGGCTGTTGGGAAAGTTAAACACGCTAGAGGTCTCCATACCCAAAAGTCATCCATGAACTTCATAGACGAGCCTTGTTTTTATATCCTTTAACCTTCCTCTCTCTCTTCTCCCCCTCCTTCTCCACCTCCTTCTCTCCCCTCTTTCTGTCTCTCGTGCATGTATGTCTGTGTGTTATGATATGTATCTTTATGGTTTTGTAAGTATAGGCATTACCTGTCGCAGTACATGTGTGGAGAGAGATCAGAAGATAATCCTAGGTATTGGCCCTCACCTTTCCCTTTGGTTGAGACCCTCTCCCAGGCTAGCTAGCCCATGAGTTTCTGGGAATTCTCCTATCTCTGCCTCCCATCTCATCATGGGAACATAGGCTTATAGACGTACACTGATATCTTCACATTATGTGGGATCTGAACTCAGGTCCTCACTTCACAGCCACTGGGCCATCTCCCCAGACCCCAACTTCTCCTTTATCTTGCAAACGTTCCTTAGAGATTTATCTAAATTAGAACGTGGGACATGCAGATTTCTTTCTTTTTAAAACTTAGATAATAAAACCATTCACTGCCTACATGTGCACTATGCACAAGGTCCTATGCCAGGGTGACATCGTTTTATTCTCACAGTGTCCCTGGCTTGCAGAGACTACTATTGCTCCATTTTAACAAGAAGGCATAAGAGAGTCTCACCCTCTGATGCAATGGCCCCTACCAGCCTGCCACTCAATGTTCCTGCAGGAAGCAAAGCAACAACATGACCCAAACCCTGCCAAGAACTGAATCACAAGGATGCTGGAGAAGAAGACAAGAACGGCACAGTTGGGAGCGAGAGCAAGGGAGGAGAGAGAGATGAGTGGCTCCGATGTGATGGCCTGAGCTGTGACATGGAGCAGAAGGATGGTGGAGCTAGAGATGGTGGGAGCCAGGAGTGGGGAGAAGAGTATGGAAGGACAGAGAAGAGAAGGAGAAGGAACCCAGCATGGGCTCACACATCTCTTGGTTGGGTCCTCTGACACAATAGGTTCTCCAAGGACACACCAAGCCTGGCACTTGCTACAATCCTCCATATTTACCTGCCCCCACCATAATCCTCATATATTAAAATAATTGACCTGGCACCAGCCCACAATTCATCTAGCAAGATGTCCTTCCCCTCTGTGGCCTTCCTGTCCACCTCTCTCCTAACCTCTCAACTTCTCTAAAGGACAGCACAAACTGACTGCTTCAGAAAAGACGACAATACTGATAATGCCCCTAAGCATCTGTACTGTTTCAGCGGTGAGGAGACTGACCTCAAGAAATGCTAACCTAAAACCAGTAATTATGATGGCTCAGGATCAAAGCTGCCGTGAGTCTCTGGACCATCAGGGTCTGAGGTCCTCACATCTCTAAGAGCAAGGACATTATTCCTTGGCCCAAACTCTAACTGGTGATCAGAGTCCACACCCTAAGGCCCACTCCACCCCTACACTGCCTATCTTCCCCACCCCCACCCCAAACACACCCCGGAAACACATCTAGGTCTTTAATCACCCTCACAGATTACCACCTAAATCTCATAAAAAGAACAAATCAAACTTAAGCACATAAAAAGCATCACAAAAAAGCCACATTCAGAGTTGAGTGGGGAGCTGGACTCATGCCAGCACGGGAAAGAAGGCCCTAGAAGAACCCATAAGCTGCATATCGTTATTGCAAAACTATCAAGACTGGAAAAGGAAGAGAATTTTAAAAGCACAGTCTTATCACGGGTGATGGCTCTGTCCATCTTGCATCTAAAGCCCAAAGAACATCTCCATCCCCTCTACACCTATTAGAGAAGCCCTCTCCACCCATGAAGAGGGAAATGTCATATAATATGAGCTTGAGGCACAGAGATGACCAGGAATATACACAATGAAGTGGCCTGGGCTTCAGGAAGTGGCATACAGATCCATAAGGAAGCAGGATATGACTGATCAAATGGACTGCCCGTGCCCGCGGTGATAACCTATATGGTCCATGGGGGGGGTGACTCTAGGTCATCTATGGGACATCTCCAATTCAAAGAGAAAGCAATCAATTCTTATTCAAATGGCCCATTGTTTCCTTCAAGTCTTGTAATGTGCAGCAAGTCATACCCGTTGATGGCCTTGTTCTTCAGGAGAGCAGGCCTACCCAAGGCAAGGCTCACTGACCCCTTTAGACAGAGCCCATCCACTTTCCTCTGCTTCATGCCTTGGGTTCTCATAAGGGCACACTTTCAGAAAGACTTCATTTAAAAATAACACACACCGCTTTAGGGAAAGTCAGCCCTCTGTGATCCGTGCTCACCCCAAATGGTCAAGGCCATTTTCAGAAAACAGAAACTTCACAGCAGAGTCTTAAACTACAACTCAGGAGCTTTCTTCTCTACACAGAAGTCAGAGACAGGGTGTCAAATACCAACTGGAGGAATGTTCCAGAAGGTTTTATAACCACAGCTTTCCTTGTGTACCCAAGGTTGGCATATGACATAAGACCAAGGCTTTTTTAAAGAATGATGCCACCTTTGAGTGGGAAGCCAGATCATCCCTGTCTCTTGCTCAACAGGGGAATACAGTCTGCCTCTGGACATGGGAAGTCACTGGGTCATCATTTTGGCCACTACAAAGGAGCATAGCTTCTTGTGCTCTCTCTTGGCCAGGCTCAGGGTTCCCCGCACAATCCATCTCTGCCACTATTTGCCACTTGACACCATTCACCTGCATAGGGAGAGGGACATGGGCCTGCACAGCAAAGAGGGCTGCAGGCAGAAGAGTGCTTTCCCCGGAAGCAGCATCTGGCATGAGAACCCAGATGTAATACAAGCCAGGAACACCCTGGTGTACAGTGGGAGCAGCAAGAGTTTGGTTTCATCTGAAGCTCACTTGGCTGGGTGACTTCACCCCCTCTGACTCTGTCACAGTTTGACTGCCTGATAAATGTTCTTTCTGTTCTGGCAAGTTGGATACTACTGTGACTGTTAGATTAAACATTACAAGGAGCTCCTAATGCATTTGATCCCATGAGTTGCTTTAAACTTAATGTTGCATTTATTCATGGGGGTAGAAATTCTCTCCTTAAATGGCCATCTAGGTAAAAAAAAATATATATATATAGAAAAAAAATCCCACTTTAGCTCATGACCAAGTCCATTCTCTCCACATCTTAAAACAACCCATCACTCAGACAGGCAGTTTGTGCCCAGCAGGGTCCATGCGAATTTGGGGGCATGCCTCTGTGTTCACATCCACCCTGATCACACACAGTACAGGAAAGGGTAAATGACTTCCAGTAATGACTTGTGTTATTTTTCTCTAACAGGTGTCTTGTCAGGCTATCCCATAATACCAGAGCAGGAATTCTCTTTCACCTCTGACCTGAAGAGGATATGGGTCAGACACTCCTCTATTAAACATGATTCTGCGTGAGTCTTCTATGTAACACAATGGCGGTCACCAGACTAGCAACTGCTACTCCCTTCCTTCTTAAAAACGCAGCAACCAACCCTATGCACTGGTCACTTTTCAAGATGCTGTGACAAAATAGCAGAATCTCTTAAAGCAGGAAGGATATAATTCGACTCATGGTTTAAGAAGGATGCGTCCATCATGGCAGGGACAGTGATGGCAGGGGTGTGAGGTGACTGATCATATGGCATCCACAGTTAGGAAGCAGAGAGAAGATAGGGAGTAAAGGTGGCATAATCAAATCTCAGACCTGTCCCCAGAGACCCACTTCTGCTAGCAAGGCTTCACCAACTAAGGGTTCCACCACTTTTCCAAATAGCACCACCAGTGGAGACCACATAAGCCTGTGGAGAGCCTTTCATGGTCTAACCTCAAAAGTCTAGCCGACTTAAGTGGGGTTTTAGCAGGGATCTTCATGGTAGCTCTTGGGCTCTGCCCCCCTAGGTCCAGATGCTGTAGATTCTGGGTGGACCAGGACTCTTAAGCCGTGGGATCTATTGAAGGCTCAGGTTCATCTCCCGTGGGTGGGAATGGCTCTAATGCTGGAATCAGCTTACCGCATGATTGTCTCTGTACCAGATAGCACAGGGCTGCTACTCAGCAGCATCCTTGGGCTTCTCAGTGATGCTTCCCTGGAGGGTGGGAGTGTCCTTCCTCTGCAGAAACAACTCTGAGAACAGCCTGTCACTTGGGACACTGCTGCTCAGAGGTACCTCCTCCCTAACACCTTGACAGGCAGGACTTATGTGCAAAATCACAGTTTGCCATAGAGACTGGAAATAGTGGTGCATGCCTTTAATCCCAGGCCTAGAGAGGAATATAAAATGGGAGGAGACTAGTCTCACACACAGTCTAATTCTGAGATTCCTGGAGGCAGGATCGCCATCCTGGACTGAGGTCGAGGTAAGAGCCAGTGGCTGGCTCTTGCTTTTCTGACCTTCAGGTTGAACCCCAATATCTGTCTCTGGATTTTTATTAGATGTGCTACACCCATCACTTGGGAAACTGAGGCAGGGAAACTATCACAAGTCCAGGGTCAGCTTGGGCTACAGGGTGAGTTTCAGATTATCCTGAGCTACAGAATGAGATCCTGTCTCAAGAAAACAGAAAACTGTTTTTGTTGTTTCTTTGTTTTGTTTCACCAAAGGGAAAGAAAGAAATTATAGAGAATTTTAATATATATAGTTCTATATTTATTATATAAATATATCTATATATTTAATACATCTATATAGTTCTATATTTATTATGTAAATATATCTATATATCTAATATATCTATATAGTTCTATATTTATCACATAAATATATCTATATATTTAATATATATAGTTCTATATGTATAGAGATAACTATATATAATAAATATATAGTTTCAGCCTTGTAAGATGAAAGGCAATGGCTTTCATGGACTAGTTACCTCATATCCAACCTTAACGCCCCTAGCTCTTGGTAAGGTCCTATGGCCACGTCCCTCAGTCTTCTCAAAGCAGCAGCAAACTTTGGTGAGTTTGAGAGGAAACCCTGTAAGCTCTGACTGCAGCTCTGCCTGACACAAAGCTGGGGCTGCAAATCAGAGGCGAGCTCTACACAGGACAGGATTTTGCCAATTATTTTTAAATTAGATTATGCACGAGGTGATAAAGGCCAGAATAAAGCTACAGAGAAAAACCCTCGCAGGGTGGAGGCAACAGCTTACTGTACTATTTATAGGGTCCTGTGACCAAACAGAAAGCCAAGGCCCAGGCAGCCAGTAGGTGGAATTCAGGAAGGGATGCAGGCATCAGGATTCTTCATGGCATAGTAGATAGGGTTGTCACACAACCCTGGGAGGCAAGGATGTGTCCTTTCCAGTAAATGGTATACCTCAGTAGGTGCAATAAGCTCCCATGTGTCTCCTCAGGCCTTTTGTGGGAAGCAGCAACAGATATTTCTCCAAAATGTCCAGAAAAGCAGGGACACCTCCCCCACCAGAACAAGGTGGACACTGCACAGAGAAAGCACCCAGCAGGCTTACATCAGCCCCCATCCCTCTTGACAAGGGGGGGCCAGCAACAATCAGGGGCCTCTTTAGCAAGTGTGTAAAAGAATCTTGGAGATTCCTAAAAGCAGGTGTTTTCCCAAAGCAGATGTTTTTCCTACCAGAATCCGAACTGCGGTCACAAAATCAGGATCGCTCCCTGCTCATCCATGAGACTTGGGGTTCAGTAAGATTCCCCTCACATAGAGATTGCTCCAAGAAGCTGCACACCAACCCTGCCATTCAGTCTGGAGAGGGAGGTACCTTGTCCTCCATTCCCATGGCGCTGGAGGCAGAATGATCAATGGACAAGGCGAACTAGGGGATGCTGCTCAACCACGATTGTGGAGAAGCTGAAGAGGAGCTGTGGGGCAGAGGAGTCCCTGAACACAGAGAGAGACAGTGGTGGGAAATGCCATGGGATTGTAGTTATGGAGAGATGGGACAGCACTCCTCAAAGCAGAACCAAGGGTTTGTGTGTGGTGTGGATTACTGTTTTACTCAGACCTGGAGTTAAAACCATCATTGGAAAGATGGCGAGGCTTTGCTCTTAAGGAAGATGGACAGGGAAGCCATTGTTCTCCTTGTTAAGGGAACTGTAAAGACTTGATCCCTCTCATTCATCACAGACCCACCCTTTAAAAACTGCCAGTTGTAAAGGTCAACCCTAATTGATCAGGAGGTAGAAAATTCACGCCATCATCAACCCCCTTTCCTCTCTCAGCCATCAGAATCTCTAATGGGAAGTCCAGGCAACCTTCGTCTGTTCCCTTCACTTACATTGCCGCTAACCTGCTTCCCAGGTGTGTCCCAGCTAGGCAACTGCCTCCCCACCACCCCCTCCCTAACACCTGCAGCCTTGCCTGAAGCCAGGCGATGAGTGAGGATGAAAGGGAATCTTCTAGAACATGTAGAATTGGGCTTTGGAAGGAACTTTCCACCATCTTCTGATTTTAAAAGCAGATGTGAATCTGGGAGGAAAGTCGTCTTTCTCCCCTCATGTTCATTCAGATCCTATCAATCATAGGAAACTGAAATCTGACTCCAGCCAACGGATTCTCAAGGCCTTACCAAGAAGGCAATTTAACCATAAGGCTTCAACTCTCCACCCTCGCAGGATGGAATTTTGAATGGGTGAATGAAAGGTTACATGGTGCTAATGGAGATACAGAAACCAAGATTCTCACGTTATATTTACGTGAGTCATCCTGCCTGTGCATCAGGACCTTGCTATCATATGGCCCAGAACCCAGATCAAGCTGTTACAGCAGGGGCTATACCCTCATCACTAAGCTTTAGAGCAGCCCTGCAGAGTCTAAAAATCTTCTGCTAATCCATCTCAAGAAGTCAAGAAATGAGGAAATGTCAGGACCTTCCTTAAGGAGAAATCCAACTGATGGCTAAGTACCCCATTGGCATGAGAAACGTCTCAACTAGAAAAACACTCAAGAAGCCTGGTCTCTTCCT
Organism: Ondatra zibethicus; assembly: GCA_004026605.1. Taxonomy (NCBI): domain Eukaryota; kingdom Metazoa; phylum Chordata; class Mammalia; order Rodentia; family Cricetidae; genus Ondatra; species Ondatra zibethicus. The sequence continues at coordinate 69,540 of PVIU01006742.1, forward strand.
ACCTGCACCACTGGGTTCACAGTCCTAAACACTTCCCAGCTTTCATTTCCTCCTGCACTCACCTCAGCAGATTTCGTGGCGTTTTCTCCGCCAACCTGTGCAAGAAAGTAACCTAGGCCAACAAGATGGCACATTGAGTAGGGGTGCTTGCCACCAAGCCTGGCAATGAGTTTGATCCCCAGAATCCATGGGACAGAAGGAGAGAAACAACTCTTTTTTAAAAAATAATTGATCTATTTTTATTTTTTATGCATTGCTTTTTACTTACACATATGTCTGTGTGAGGGTGCCAGATCCTCTGGAACTGGAGTTACAGACAATTGTGAGCTTCCATGTGCATTCTGGGAATTGAACCTGGGTCCTCTGGATGAGCAGTCAGTGTTCTTAACTGCTAAGCCATCTCTCCGGCCCCGAGAACCAACTCTTATAAGTTGTCCTCTGATGTATTTGCATGTACCATCACTAGCATGCCCATCCACACATACACAGATCACTAAATACATTTAAAAAAATTTCTGGAACCCAGTCTTAAACACTTACATCAAGCTGTCCCTGTTCCTGAACATCTAGAGCAGATGTCACATTGAGTACTGTCATGAAATATTCAATCCACAAACTCAACATATGTGACCTTTGAGCTTAGTCTCAACTGTGCCCTCTCTTGCCCATACAAGTAAACGACATACCTCATAAGCCCTGCTTACAGCCTCCATCACGAGGGACGTTTTTAAGAGATGAGTAATACGTAAGCCGGCTGATTATTTTTACTTAAACTTTACCTAACTTTTAAACTTTGAGCCTGATTGCAAATTATATCCTGAAACATTTTGATGACTTCAAAATCAGATGATTCCCAGGTGTCCACGGGGATGTCCCCAGCTAGGACCCTGGGCAGTGGAGGAGAGGGTGCCTGAACTGGCCTTGTCCCATAGTCAGACTGATGACTATCTTGAATATCACCATAGAACCTTCGTCCAGCGACGACAGATGGAGATAGAGACAGAGACCCACATAGGAGCACTGGACTGAGCTCCCAAGGTCCAGTTGAAGAGCAGAAGGAGGGAGAATATGAGCAAGGAAGTCAGGACCACGAGGGGTTGGTCCACCCACTGAGATAGTGTGCCTGAGCTAATGGGAGCTCATCAAATCCAGCTGGACTGGGACTGAACGAGCATGGGATCAAACTGGACCCTCTGAATGTGGCTGACAATTGGGGCAGACTGAGAAGCCAATGATATTGGCACTGGGATTTGTCTCTACTGCATGTACTGGCTTTTTGGGATCCTATTCTATTTGGATGCATACCTTCCTAAGCCTGGATGGAGGGGGGAGGACCTCGAACTTCTCACAGGGCAGGGTATCCTGCCCTCTCTTAGGACTGGAGGGGGAGGAGGGAAGGCAAAAGGGGGTAAAGGAGGGAAGTGGGAGGAGGGGAGGAAGTGGAAATTTTGATTGGTATTATTTATAAAGTAATAAAAAATAATCTGCTGAAAAAAATAAGTGCACAAGGAAGCAATTGATGGAGATTTCAAAAAAAAAAAAAAAAAAGATGCATAGCTACCGTAAAGCTACCTAAGGGTGATTCTTTCTAGAGAAATACACACTCACTCTTTGGTGGCTACTCTTACTTTCTTAATTAAACCCAACTTTGCTTCATACTGACTGTGGTGGTTGAATGAGAAATGTCCCCATAGGCTCCTGTGTTTGAATGTCCGGTCCCAGCAGGTGTGCTGTTTTGAGGACATTATGGAACCTTTAAGAGGTGGAGCCTTACTGATGAAAGCCCGCTGCTGGGGGAGGGCTCTGAGAAGTCATAGCCCTTCCCACCTCCACTTCACTCTCTCTGCTTCATGTCTGTGGTTAAAGATGTGTTTTCTCAGTCCCCAGCTTCACGTCTGTGGTTAAAGATGTGTTTTCTCAGTCCCCAGCTCTGGCTGCCTAAGCCTCCTCCAGCATCGTGGACTCTAGTCTTCTGGAACCATAAACGAAAACAAATTATTTCTTTTATAAGTCACTTTTGGTTGTATGATATTTTATCACAGAGACAAAAAGCAATTTACACACTAACCCATCACAAAATTATTTTCTGTGATATAAGCTAAGATTCTGGTCATATCTAAGCAGAGATCTCTAAAGTGAACTCAGACTGCACAGCCAGTACCTCAGCCTGTGTTTGCCACTTCCACTGACACACCCAGAATGTCTTGGGCATGTTGCAGCTTGGACCATCAACTCCCCCCCATCTGGCGCCAGCACAATCTTGGTTGCTCTGGAGTAGCATCCTTCATGGGAAACCTAATTAGCGTCTGCAGAGATGACCCATTTCTGAGATACAGTACCACATGCACACTCTTCAGTTACCCAGTGTGACTGGTCTCACAGCCACCAGGGCTGTTCTGGTGACAAGGCATCACTCCTCTCAATGTCCCCAAACTCCCTGGAGCTGCCGATAGCCAGCCCTGCTCCCTGGGATGGCATTTGCTGGCCAGGCAGAATCATCCATCAACAGAGTCACGCTCTCACCTCGGGCAGCTTCTTGGCTACATTTTCATATGGTCCCAAACTAAATATCTGCCATTATTAAAGAACAAGCTGTAAACGACACTCAGGGGGCTTCTGGGGAGGATTAAGTATGAAGGCTTCTTTCTAATAACATTTTTGTCTTGGGTTGACTGTGTTGGTTAGGAAAGAAATTCAGGTGCCTGATATCTTTTATATAGTCAGGCAGCAGCAGATTTGGAAAGAAAAGATATATATGGAGAGAGACAGACAGACAGTTATGATATATAATGCACATACATATATATGCATAGATTTACACAAACATATACCTACTTTGCATCTACAGCGATTTGTGTACCATGCTTATGAATTACAATCAAAATGAGGATTCAAAAGCATAATCTCCAGCACTGAAACATTCTTTTAGAATTTGTTTTTGCTCGAGTCTCTGAATTGAATATTTTATTAACCTAGTAGTCTTATTATTCAGGACCATCAGAACATTTGACCTAAATCCATATGATTTCCACCAGGAACGTGGTGGGGATGAGCTCTTTTCACATAATTTATATTAACAAATTTCATAAACATTATGAACTGTAACCGTCTCACCTCCTGTTTTACAATGTAGCGACTATGAGTGTAAGCCTCATAAAGAAGATTTACAGACACGCAGCTATCATTCCTATATTTAAACTGTACCTACCACATTGTGAGATTGTCACCCATTTGCCCTGTTGCTCGGTCCTGACAGAATCTGACTCTGTGCTGTCCTGAACTCAGTGTGCTGTTCTCAGCTGTGAACTCAGCTGTGGTGCCCTGTGTTCAACCAGAGGTTGCAGGGATGACTCTCGAGGTGACCAAGTGTACTCTTTTTGTTGGTTTTTCAGGCCTGAAAGCCTGAAAGTTAGACATTCCAGTCAGTCACTTAGCTAGCACCTTATGTTTGGAGGAAAAATGGGCTCCAAATCCATTTCAGTATTAATAAGACAGAGGAAGGGAGAAGAGAGGAGACGAGGTGGGGGGATCTGAGAGGCTCAGTCTTTACCTGTTTTCCAAAGAGTTTCATTTCTTTCCCAGGCAGAGTCATCACTGGGGGATGAGAGAAGTCGACTGTTCATCTGGAAAACAACAGAAACTTTTCCAGTTCTGTTTTTCCTGGTCTGGTCAATAGCTTACATGAGGGCTGGGGAGATGGCTCAGTGGGTAGCGGCTGCTGGGCAAGCCAGAGTCCGATTCCCACAATACACGTTCAGCTGAGCATGGTGTGAGAGCATTGCTCATGCCCGGCGCTTCTCTGGAAAGATGGGGGCAGAGACGGGAGAATTCCAAGAATCCCCAGGCCAGCCAGCTAGCTTAACACACACAGCAGTAGACAACAAAGGGACCCTGTCTCAAACAAGGCAGGAAGTGAGGACTGACACCCAAGGTTGTCCTCTGACCTCCACATGCACTGTGGCATATACATGCATGTTGTTATACACATAACTGTGTGTACATCCCACATGGGGAAGGGTGGGGGGAAGTGAGAGAGAGCATACATTATTTTTAAAACTGGATACATCCCTCAATCTGTCTTTTCTCCCAAGAAAGAACCAGAGAGCATTGTGTACATATCTCCATCGAGTTAGCGCTTGCCAAGGAAAGAAAGCATAGGTTTCGCATGACGTCAAAATGTCCGAGAAGGAGGGAGGGAGGGAGGGAGTGTTGTGGGAGGGTGTTGAAATCAGCTAATAATGATTATGGGTGGATTTTGTTAGTAGATAAAAGAACCACCTCCCAGGGTTGGGTGGATGCTTAAACCTGTACATTCAATAAATATTGGTAAATCGATTAACTGAGCAATTAAATTTCAAGAATTAGCTTTTAAAGCCCAATGAAAATAAGATTAATGTCCATGAAAGAATTCTATTGTCTGTAAGTGCATGATCACACCGATTTTCTCCTCCAGAGGCAAATGGTTGAAATTCTGCTGGTCCTTGTAAAAGCAGTTGCTGTGAGTGACACTGTGGACCTGGTCATGAGGCTACAAAAGGTGTGTCCAACTTTATTTGACGTGGCAACAGGGTGTGATGCTCTGTGAAGTTCAAGGTCAGGAACCATGCATCAAGTTACTAAGGAGAAAGTCACACACACTAAAATCTCATGATGGGGCTGGGACATGGCTCATGTGTGACGTGAGGCATGCATCACCGCCATTACTGCCACCATTGTCATTGCTACCGCTCTCATCATTGCCGTCATTGCTACTACCATGATCAATAAACATTAGCGCTTGATTAGCAGACTCTATCTGGAATTTCTTTTCTTTTTCTTTCTTTTTTCTTTTTTCGAGACAGGGTTTCTCTGCAGCTTTGGAGCCTGTCCTGGAACTAGCTCTTGTAGACCAGGGTGGCCTTGAACTCACAGAGATCCACCTGCCTCTGCCTCCGGAGTGCTGGGATTAAAGGCGTGCACCTCCACCACCCAGCTCTCTGTTCTATTCTTAAACTTAATGTGGACATGTCACATGAAATATAGAATGACACATGAAATATTTTCAGGAAGGGGAAAAGTTTGTCCTGAGTGTGGTGTTGGAAAAACCATTTAAATGCCACGTTCAACAGCAGCTACAACCCAAACAGCCAGTTGGGTCTGGATGCCCCCCACCCTGGCAAGTAGAGGGATGAAGCCAGGATCTGCCCAAGGCAGGCTCAGAGCCGCTTCTGTCCTGGGCTGTTGTCTTGTGAGGTTGTTTTAAGGAGACTGCTATACACACTTCAGAGTGTACCTATCAAGTCACTGCAGTTGGGATGTGACATCACAAGTGTCACCTTTACTTATTTACTCTGGTGTGCATTCAGTCAAGAGCCGTGGGGCCTCTGCGCACTAACCAACACTTAACTATGCCAGCTTGGGTTGAGGATGACTTCTCTGTATTGGACCCCAGATGTCCCAGGAGATGAGTCACTAAGAGACCAATGCCGTATTTCTCCCAAGCAGCTCTAGCAATTAAGGATTCAAGGATTGCCATGGCAGGTGGCTCTGGAACTGCTTTTATCAGCCTGACCCACTCACAGTGCTCTGGAAAGTTTGAACTTTGGTTCTACTTTCTGTGGGTCTTTCACAGCCACCCCTTATCCAGAAGATCAGCTCCTCCCCTGGGAGAAGACAAAGTGTCAAGAGGGCCTTGTGTGTAGGCCTCCAGCAATCTCAGTATATCACCAGGTCTGTGAGCTTCTCCAGCCCCTGATTGCACACCCTTATCCCCACCAGAGGGTCTTTTCCTGTACTCATGGATTTGTTTCACATGCTTTCCAGGCCTTCCTATGGAATTCGGCTCATGTGACGTGTCCTCGTCACTGTCTCCTGACATTACCTTCAAAATCAGGCCAGGATCATGATTTGTATGCCCTCACCAACCCTTCTTTTCCTTCAGAACCCCTGCCTTCCTTTGTAAATATGGTAGAAAGCATGGGGCTACACCCACTCATTTCTCAACTGTAGTCTCTGAGAGAACAAAATACATCGTACCCTGCTTGCCGACAGATTCCTAGCTCCAAATATATGGCTGGGCACATTATAGCTCTCAATTAGAATCGGTTGGGGGAGATAAAAGATTAATTCTGTGTGTGAATAAATAAAAACAGAGCCTCCTATCCAAGGAGCATGGTGTACAGTACTCTAGGATCCACTGACTTGACTCCATAGAGACCTCCCCCATCAGGATGTCCAGCCAGGCCTTCCTCAACATTCCCATCTGCCTCTGCCTCCTAAATGAACAATGCCCCTACCACCCAGATTGTCTCCTCCCTGACCTTCGACTCTCCACAACCCCCCTGATGAAGCCGCCCACTCCAGTGCTCCCCAGTCACCCCCTTGGTTTGTCAGTCTTCACTGAGCTATTGGCACACATCCTAGAGTTCCTCCTGTTCGGCTCTCCAGAGGCCAATGCTGCCAACTCTAGTGCATGGCTTCGACCAGCTGCTCCTATTGGCTACCCTTCCTAAGCATCTCACCATCCCATATCCGTGCCTCCCACAGCCTTGATGACAACCTACACAGTGGCCTCTCACTCACATCCTGGCAGCCTCCTCTCTCTCCTCCATCACCTGTGACATTTCCATAAAGCAATCCCAGCTCCGTGTCTCCCAGCTTCCAACTCTTTTTTTCGAGAGATTAAAAATCTAGTAAAGGCCATCCATTTTCATAAGCTTTTTTTGAGTAGAGTAGTTCATAATATCAAAATGTCAGAAGTATCTGAATTAGCCAATATCAGAGAACAGTGTTGTAGGTCACAGCACATGTGTACAGTGAAGCCCAGACATCTGCTACCTTTATGACAATGCCTGTGATCCTGGCTACATCCAGCTCACCTATGTATTTCAGTATGTCACGAGTGATCTCAAATGCTGAGCTCATCTAAATATGTCTTCTCAAAAGACAGATTTTATTAACAAACTTCAATTATTTTGACAAACTTAGTCCTGCATAGAGGTAAGATCTGAACTTCACGGTGGTCATCACTGAACAGTCTCTACACCCCAGTAAGCCTCTCTGACGATGCAATAATCCAAATCAGACCAAATCAAACCAAATTAGAGAAAGCCCAGGTTTAATGGATACCAACACACTTCTGCCCAAATAATCACCCATGAGCTTCCCCATGGATGCTTTTGTTACAGACAACATTCCTCAGCTCTGTTCTAACCCTGTAAGACACCCAATGCAGTCCTCAGCGTGTGCTCCATTTCTGCCCCGTGAAAAGTAACCCCTAATCAATCCTTTGTTCACAATTATATTGCAAAATCCACAACAGCCCCAGGTCCATAGTATATCCCCAAAATACAGACAGAACGATGGGTGAATGGATGGATGGATGGATGGATGGATGGATGGATGGATGGATGGATGGATGGATGAACAAATGAATGGTGAGGGCACAGGCGGAAATGCTTGTGACCCACCACGGTGCAGCAGGAAGCACTGCCAGAGTTCACCGCAACTGCTACTCAAGGTACAGCCCTAGTTCCTAAAAATATTATTCCAAACAATCAAAAAATATACAAGATTAATATAATTCCTTTAATTTCTCAGACTCTAGGTAATTTTCTGTGCTTCCTACTGGAGATGGCACGTGAATAAATCTACAGAGAGCGAGTGATTGTGGACCTATTAAGCACCGAGCCAGAAGCAGCCCCAGCCTAGTTCACATACTTTCACTGCACCCCTGCACTCAAAGACTCCAGCTTCCCTTTGTGTGGCTAGAAAGTGGTGTCCACAAGTGTGTGGCATGTGTGTACACGGCCTCAGAGACAATTCCTGAGCTCTGAAAACATCAAGTCAGCAAACCAGGTGCTGAACCTCACACCCCAGGAAAGAAGAGGGTAGAAAAAACGCTGGAAATTTCCAGTTCAGATAAAACCCAGTTGTCTACACCCAGTTCCCCAACGAGGGGAATCCCACAGCAGCTGTCTCTCTAGAACCATGTAAGTTATCTTAGTCAGTTTTCTTATTGCTATGATAAATTGCCAGGCAAAGTCATCTTAAGGGAAGGGCTTAATTTGGTTCGAAGGGATACAGTCCAACATGACGAGGAAGACAGGGCGGCAGAAGCATGAAGTGGCTGATCACATTATATCTGCAGCCAGGAGGCAGACTGGGAGGATAATGGTCCTCAGCTCACTTTCTTCTATTCCTTCACCAGGAGGCCCAGCCCAAGAGATGGTACCATCTACTTTCAAGCTGGGTCTTCTCTACTCTCTTAAACCCTTCTGGAAACACCCATTTATAGATATACCTACAGTATATGTGTATAGTGATTCTAAATCCAGTCAAGCTGTTCTTGATGATTAGTCATCAGAGCAAACAAAAGACTATCCCAAGTCTGCATGTAGCACAAGGAACCTGAGACCAAGAGGTTTAGGGCTGGATCTTATCTTTAGGATAATGATGAATGTTGTTGGAGTCAAAGAAAAGGCCATCTCTTTCAGGCACTAAAATACCTTTTTCCTGGGAATACAGCAAGTTCCACTAGGAGGCAGGCAGTACGTGGGGTGGGGTGGCTGGGTCACTTTGGACCACTGCTTAACAAGGGCTCTGTTAGAATAACACACTTTCTTCCAGCAGTTAGACGCATGATTGATCTTTGCCAGTGGTACATATTTGTTTTCAATCTTCTGCACTCTCTTCAGCAACAGTAATTAATGTCAGACAGTATATTTTCTGGTTAATGCAACCCCACACCTATAATAGCTCAAATCTGTGCTTTCTGTCTCTGCCATGCCTCCCTCTCCATGCTCCATCTCTTCGTGTTTACTTCTGGTTTAACTTTCTCTAATCTAAAATAAATCAGCATGAAAAGCATTAGATTTTTTCATTTAGATTCTCAATTGACTTTTATTACCGAGATAATTCCTCTTATCTGATTGCAAATGGAGGATTGTTCCCTGGTTAGAATCTGAAGGAAGATGGTGAGGTTCAGTCTCTCCTTGCTTTTGCTTCATTTTCTTTTGCAAATGTGGAAGCTGGTGGGATTCTGGTTTGAGAATGCATCAAATTGGAGTGTAATCTCCATCGCCCCACCTCTTGGAGGCAAGTGAAGGACATCAGTCCTATCCCCGACTGCTTAATGAGAAGTGGCCTACAGAGAATTCCCTGTTCCTCATCTTCCCACCAGAGCAGTATCAGCTCCCCTCTGGCTGCAGGTAGAAATGACACAGCCAAGAACAGAGCCATTGACAGGAAATTCCTATACAAGCACCAGGAGTGGCGGGTAGGATAAGTCCAAAGTGCAAGCATGTTGCTGACCCTGTTACAAGGTCAAATTTAACTGTTCTGTGTTTCAGAAGATGTCCCGATTCCTTAAGCATCCCTTCCAGTGTGTTCTATCATGTTTGCTGTTATTCATCTCCTTTACTCCTCGTTTACCAAGAGATGATGCCTCTAAGGGCTGTTTCTGGTACCAAGAGGAAACTTTTCACCCAGTAATCATTTAGTGCCACATCCTGCTTTTCCCAGTGACTACCCCCTCCCCATCCTGGCCCACAGTGTGAACTACTTGAGAATCAAGAATAGCAAAGTCAGTCTGACTTTGGAATACCCCAGAAAGTTTTGAGATTTCAAAAGCCCTCTCCAATCTATGACTGGTTACTCAACTGTTTCTGTTTTTCCTTATCCAAAACAACAAAGACAAAATCAAAAGCACTGAGCAAGATCAGGGCAATTCCCTGCCCTTCACTGACCTGCCTGCATGGAACTCCTCCTCTGGCCTAAGGGGAAGAGATTGATATTTTAAACTAGTAGCTGCTTGAGTGGCATTCGCTTGTTTTTGTTTTATATGTGTAAAAACCAAATTGACAGAAAGCAATCTAAAGAGATCCTTTTTATACCTGACTTTCATACTTTTTGAGAATTAAGGGGAGAGACACTTATACCTTCTACTTGTTGGAGGAGAGTTACTATTTGGTCCTTAATGGCTTTATCACAAGAAAATGATCATAGCTGTGCTCTTGAGGGCTTACCATGAACTGAGCAGTGTTAAATGCTTCTGAGGGATTATGTGGTTTCCATGGCAACCCTAGAACAGAGGGTCTACCATAACCCTATCTGCACAGCAAGGAAATGTCATTCTTAATAGTGTTGTTTGTAAAACTGTCAGCAGTAGCGTGGTCAATGGTGAAGTATTACTGAGTTCCTACTGTGTGCCAAACTCCATCTTGAACCCCTTCTGCATGTGACCATATTACAGCCCACGACAGCTTTCTTTGAAGGCATCACAATAAAAATATCTTCTATATGAAGCAACTGTCAAAGGGGCCCACAGTCAGCTCTTTGAAGCAACTGATGATGGACAGAGCAACAGTTCATGGGCAATTTCAGCATTAAACTTGGCCAAACTAGAAGACAAACTTGCCTACATCATCCAGCCTTCTGTTGTCTCAAGAAAAAATGACTGATTTGATTATGATGATAAGTTGCTCTGGAAACCTGGAGTGACAGTTAATCTTGGCTGTCAACTTGACTAGATGGAGAAGCTCCTGGGAGATGGTAAAGCACACTTCTGGGTGTGTCTACAAGAGCATTTCCAAAGATAAGTAAACTATGAGGGCTCTGACCTACTGAACCGGTTCACCCATTGTTGGACTCAAGCTGTGATGAGACTGTCAGGTAGGTGGTGGGGAGCTGACTGGAGGAGGTAGGTCACAGGGCCTGTGTCCTTGAGGGTTGTACCCTGCTCTTGCCTTCTGGTCATCCCTTCACTCTGCTTTCTGGGTGACCTGATATGAGTCCCTGCTCTTCCATGCCCTCTCCGTGATCAACTGAGACCTCCAACCCCTGAGCTAAACAAACTTCTCTCTTGTGTTGTTTCTGTCAGGCATTTGGTAATGGTGATAATAAAACAAACATACTTGGGGCTAGGGAGGTGGCTCGTTGGGTAAAGTGCCTGCCACACAACCATGAGGACCTGATCTTGGGTCCCCAGGATTCATATCAAAAGCTGTGTGCTGCTGCATGCCCTTGTAAACCCCAGGCTGAGGTTGTGGGTACAGGAAGATCTTGGAGCTTGCTCTCAAGCCAGTCTGGATGAATTAAGAAGTTCCAGGTCCAGTGAGAGACCTTATCCAAAAGATAAGGTAGAGAGAGGGCTGGCAAGATGGCTCAGCAGCTAACAGGTGTTTACCACCAAGCCTGCTGACCTGAGTTCAAGTCCCAGAGCCCACATGCTAGAAGGAGGGAACTGACTCCTAAAAGTTGCCCTCTAGCCTTCATATATGTGCTGTGACACATGTGGGCATGCATACATGCACACATACACATACACATGTAATAAAAAATAAGGTTAAGATATAAGCCAATCTCTGCTTATATAGAAACATGTCCCCTACATACATGTGCATATACAAACATGTACATATGCATACCACACACAAACACAAAACTAACATTTGTCATGGCACAAAACACTGTAGACTACAGGGTGTCTGCTGTTGGTCATTTCTAGAAAGCAAGTGGGAGGTTGACAGGTACTGGTGGGGTGGGGACAGAGGTCTGGGAGCACACACAAGGCAGGAGGAAGCTTCAGGTCAGTGGAAATGTCTCAGATCAGGATTTGGTACTGGTCCCATCACTGTCTGCATCTGCCCAAACAAAATGAACTGTGAGCTTTTAAAATCCATGAATAGTGATGTATGCAAATTTTATTAATAAGGATGAGCTTTAAAAAAAAAATCCTGAATAAGCTCCGACTTGGCTTAGAGTTTGATTCAACCAGAATGTCTAATAAGGAATAAACCGGGTCAGCGGGTTGTCCTTGGGGATCTTACCACCCACTGGAAAACCCTACCCCTGAGGACTAAGACGTGTGCCTAGAGCTCAGATATCTTAAGCACAAGTGAGTGCAAGGCCAGTTTTGTGAGTGTGGCACCGGTGTGTTTACCCAAGTGTCTGTACACAGAAACTCCACACTTGGCTTAATGATGCCATCTCAAGTAACTTGTTATGGTGGTAAAATATATATAGTATAAAATTCACCATTGCAGCCGTGTGTGTGTGTGTGTGTGTGCTTTTTCATGAGTGTGCCAGTATATATGTGGGGGGGTGCATGTGTGCATATGCCTATGGAGGCCAGAGGTCAACTTTAAATGCCTTCCAAATCATATTCCATAATGTGTGTTGAGGCAGGCTCTCTCACTGAACCCAGAGCTCTTCAATTTGGCTAGTCTGACTAGCCAGTGAGCTCCAGGATATGCCTGCTTGTGCCCTCTCAACCACAGCACTAGGGTTTGAAATTTTATATGGGTACTGGAGATCTGAATTCAGGTTCCTGAGCTACACAGTCAGGCAGGCACTCTACCAACTAAACCAGCTCCCCAGCTCCCATTACAAGCTTTTTAAAGGTTATTAAGAATCTCCAGGATGAAATTCAGCCATCACCACTGCTGTGGTTTAGATAAGAAATGTCCCCCACAGGCTCATGTATTTGAACACCTGCCCCTGTTGGTGGTGTTGCTAGGGAAGTCCCTGGAACCTTTAGGGGGTGGAGTCTTGCTAGAGGAAGTATGTCACCAAAGCACGAGTGGAGGTTGTCGAGGATTTATGGCTTCAAACCACTTCCCCTTCCCCTCTGCTTCCTGACCCAATGAGATGTTATCAGCCAGCTCCCTGTTGCCACCACCATGCCGTGGTTTCCCATGCTATCCTCCAAGAACTGTAAACTAATATAAACTTTCTTCTCTACGTTACCTTTGGTTGGGGTGTTTTGTCACAGAAACAGTAACTAATGCAACCACTATCAGTTTTCAGGATGTCGTCTTCCCAGAAGGAAGCTCTGTAGCCATTGGATAATTCTGCACATCCTCCACCAGTCCCTCTTAGCCTCCGTCCTACCTTATGTTGATGTGAATTTGACTATGCCAACTGTCTTGTGAAGCCGGAGCTCACTGACACTGGCTTCCTTTACTTAGCATAATAACCTCAAGGTGCATCCATTCTGCGGATGAGCTCCTGTTCACTCTACTGCTAGTACCCTTTGACCCACACACCTTTAATGCAAGATGAGCAGATTATGTCTAGACTTCCATGTGTCCACATGCTCACCACACTGGGGAGAAAGTCTCCATGTGACAATACTCATAACAAAACTTCAGGGATGGCCACATCAAAATTCCCTTGCATAGTGAAATGATGGTAGAGAAGGAAGGACAGCTCAGAAAACCCGAGCCGCCTCTGCAGTCCTTGCCTTCTGCCAAGCAAGCTAGAGGCCATGAGTATTGGTAGAAAGTGACCATATTCAAGGAAGGGAATAAGACAGCTGAGTTGGTTCTTGCAGCAAGCCTGCTGTTCTTGTAAGAATGAAGTACACGTGCCCGTAGATGAGCTGCGACATAATTGTCATTGTGCTGATTCCACTCAAGAGTTAATGTTGTGACTCAGAGTTTGCTAGAGACAGCACTGGACATTATAAAAATGAGCAGTAAAATCCACACCAATAATGTAAAATTGTAATTTATCTTTACAGAGACTATTTAATAAAAAAAAAAAAACTTAAAACATCGTGGAAAATCAAAAGAAAGGAAAAACATTTTCCAAAAAGTATGAAATCAATAGAGAGCTTTGCAGACAGCTCTCCTGTTTCCAAACAGGACTACTCATGTTTTCATTGCGACAGTCTCCATGAATTTCTCAGCCCAATACAAGAGGCCACTATTCTGAGACTGCTTAGGAGAGCCTTCCTGCTCGACTCCTGAATTCCTAGTGCCGTGAGTGGTACGCACAAGAAAGCCAGCAAAGCTTGTTCCATCCTAGGGAGCACGCCTCTTCCCTACACTCATGGAGCCCTCTTTGCATACCCTTCAACCAAGATGCAATCTTTCTGCATGTCTGACCTGGCCCATCGCCACTCAACAGCCTGTGTATCTCGGACTAGAGAACAACGCAGGACAGCAGCTGGAGCAGAGGACTGAGGAGCCAACGGACAAAGCAGAGTGCAGAGAAGCCAGTAGCACCTAGAATGAATCAGTGGAAAGATAAGCTAAAAATCACAGTTCTCGTGAACTTCCTGTAAACACATGACTGAATTAGAGGCATCAGGGCCTCCGTGCAGGTGAGTGCCTTGTGCGTCCAATCCCTTGCTCTAGGCTGTGGACTGCTTTAACATGAAGCAACTTCTTGCCTTTCATACGAAGTGGTCAGCAGTCGGCTATCTGCTTTGAAAAGCTCCATCTCCATTTGCCTTCAGCTCTATTTGCTTGTCAGGCACACCTCCATTTCCAAATTGTGGACGGTCTTTTTGAGACCGAGAGAGGATATGAATTAGACTTGAGATTATTTCACTATTTCAGAATCCTATTAACAAAAGGGATAATCAAACAGGTGGCTCCTACTTTGTAGCTTCACTTGGGCAAAGTGGAGCTGGTACTCAGCTGTCCATCATCCGTCTGTCTGCTAATCACTCAAAAGCACGAGTGTGCAAGGGAGTCAACTGTAAGTGCTGCGTCAGAGAAGACACCATCTATGCAGTAATTGTCACTTTCCCTGGCTGCCAGTTTGTACCCAAGGTACATTTAATGAGCTTTTGCTCATCATTTATTCATGGCACAATCCTAAGGTATCTACTCGAGGCTGATCTGGTGTCAGAAGAAAGTTCATGATTCCATAGTGCAACCTATAAACTCTCTTCTCCATGCTGCTCTCAAATAGACTCTGACCTATGTGGCCATTCCCAAAGCCTCCTTTTATTTTATTTTCTTCACCTATACAAGTAATTGAAAATTAGTTGGAAAGCAGGTAACTCAGACAGCTGCTAAGACTCCTACCCTTGGTGTGTATGTCTTGCATAGTCACCTTTCCTTGAGTCTGGGCAGCAGTTGTGGACAGAGCAGACTCCTGCTCTTATAGCTAAGCCATGTTACATTGGAAAATGGTTTTGCCAGTGATACTGAGGTTACAAATCTGTTGTCATTGAATCAATCAAAATGGAAACTATGTCAGGTGGGCCTGACCTACCTAGTGAAATGTGTAAATAAGTCGAGAGGTCCAATGCAAAGAGATTGGATCTCCAGATGACCTTGAAATGGCAAACGACAGACTAGAGATATCTCTCTTGCAAGTGACCCAGGTTCTATTCCCAGCATCCTCATGGTGGCTTCCAGCAGCCTTTAACTCCAGTTCTAAGGATCTGATGCCTTCTTCTGGCCTCTGAGGGCTCCTGCATGCATGCGGTACACATATCTTCACTCAGACTCACATAAGTAAACATAAATCGTTTTTAAAAGATAAACTAGTGTTCTCTCTGGATAGACCCACATGGCAAGGACCTACAGATGGCCTCTGGGAGTTAATATTTGTCTGTTACCCACAAGGAAATGGAGACTTTGGTCCTGCAACAAGGAACTAAATTCCTCCATTTACTAGTAGCCTTGGAAGTGGACCCTAAGCCTTTGGTGAGAGGCTGACACCTACTCAGACTAGGGAGGATTTCTTTATGCAGAGGAGCCATCTAACCCACACTAGGACTTGTAGTCTACACAACAGTCAGACATGACCATCTGCTGCACAGCAATACAAAACAAATACAGATGGCACTTGCCGGGGTGTGTTTCCTGTCTCTTAGAGCCAATCCAAGCTGAGGCAGTCTGCAGTGATGTAATCCTGGTCATAAGAAAGAAAGCTGGATGCTTCAATTATCAATCTAGGATTGTAGTATGAGGGCCTGGTTGGTTTCTGGCCTACCACCAGGTCCCACAGCCGACAAGTCCCAGGCGCCATTCTGTAGCATGAGGGGCCTGCTAGCTGGGGTTTCTGTCCCGCCCAGTCCCCCCAGCCAGCCGTTTGGCCCCAAAGAAAATCACACAGAGGTCTCCAGAAGATTATAAACTGATTGGCCCATTAGCTCAGGTTTCGTATTAGCTCTTGTAACTTATATAGCCCATTATTCTTATCTATGTCAGCCACATGGCTCAGTACCTTTCTCAGCGGGGCAGGTCACATCCTGCTTCTTTGGTGGTCCAGGCAGGTATGCCAAGAGAGCTTCCTGCTTCCCAGAATTCTCCTATTCTCCTTGCTCCGCCTCTACTTCCTGTCTTCTTGACCCACCTATACATTCTGGCTAATGGCCAATCAGCGTTTATTCAAATCATGATTGACAGAATATGGACAATTCTCCCACACCATAGGGTGGCCATAAGAAAATAACCTACTTTGCCTAGATTGGGGTACCCTGGCTAGTCACCCTGTACACTGCCATTTGGGGAATAAAGATGCTGGGTAGGCAATTCTTTCTTTGTTTATTTTTTGTTTTTGTTTTGAGACAGTGTTTTTCTGTATACCGTTAGACCTGTTCTAGAACTTGGTATGTAGACCAGGTTGACCTTGAACTCACAAAGATCTGCCTGCCTCTTTCTCCCAAATTCTGGGGTTAAATTGTGTGCCACCATCTTAGGTGGCAGACAATTCTTTAGACATTTCATTGACAAGGAGATCAGAACAGGCCATCAGACCCCTGGAACTGGAGTAACTGGTGGTTGTGAGCTGCCTGTGGGTGCTGGAAACTGAATTCACATTCTCTGCAAGAACAGCAAATACTCTTCACTGCTGAGCCATCTCTCCAGCCTCCCTCATTAGTGTTTGCAAAAGACATCTTTATCATGTAGAGAATAAAGCCGCAGAAGCCAAAATCAATATTATTAAGCACTTGGAATCTTACAATGTTCCTCTTGGAATTTGAGCTGTATGCCTCCATATTGAACTTGTCCAGTTTTCCCATAATTGTAATTATAGTCTTGTGATTCACTGTCCAGCTACAAGAAGAAATGTGCTATCAGCATTAATTCAATTTTCTTTCCTCTATGTTTTCATTGTGTGGGTGTGGTGTGCTCACACCACAGAATGCGCGTGAAGGCCAGAGAACAACTTGCAAGAGTCAGTCCTCTTCTTCCATCCTGTGGACTCCAGGGGTCAAACTCAGGTAGTCTGGCTGTCAACAAGGGCCTTCACCTGCTGAGTCATCTCACCATCCCTAGTGTTGATATTTTAACAGAAAATGTTATACTTAAAAAAAAAAAGCACCAATCTTAAAAAGATCATTTTACACAGAACCTAAAGTATGGGCTCAATTCACAAATCAAATCTTGCCTTCCGCAAAACTACAACATTCACTATCAGAAATAATTCGTTGATCTCTATGCTGAACCTGTGGAAGCTGTCTGTAGTTCCAGATGAACTGTTTACAGTGGAATCAGCATATGACAGAATTTGGCTTTCTTTAAGCACATCATATACATTATAGCTTTTGAATATCATCATCTTCTTGGAAACAAACCTTTTTAAAAAACTACGTTAAAACTGTGTAATGACTTTTGCTCTTGGTAGCTACTTTACAGCAAGCCAGCCTGAGCATTTCTTCTTAACTTTCTCTACTCTCTGCGTGAGTAGAAACTGGGGCCGCAAAAATAGAGGGATGGAAGTTCCAGGCAAGAAGGAGGAGGTATCGAAGAACCACGTCTTCAGCAGGAGGTCATGGGGCAGTGAAAGACCCTGCTTGGGCCTTGTACCATCCACAGCTTTCGCTGCATCTGTGATGACTCACGGAACCATGCTCCAGCAGTTTCAGCCAGAAGGGAAACCTCGCCTCTTCATTTCTCCTCCTGAGCACAGCACGAGAAACACAGACCTCAGAGTAGGACATCACGAGGCCAGAGTCCTGCAAGCCACACTGGCCCTGTGCTGCTGGCATCGGCTCTCTGAGCCTCTCGGCATTTTCTCTTTGGAAAAAAAAATGGGGCTCATGGGTCTCACACAGCTGTGGCAAGGATGAATGAGGCTTTTCATGAATCAGCCACACCAGCCTCCTTTGTTCCATCTCTGCCTCCACCAAGCTCCTCACACACAGCGATCCTGGCTTGGCCATTCTCCCCTCTGGTACACCTCCCCCACCCTTCCCACACCAGCTCTCACAGGGAAGTGTCCACTGGTGTCTTCGCTGCTTTCCACTGGGTCCTATGGATACAAAGGATGGGTCTGGAACTTCAGATCATGGCTTCGTGTTTAAAGCACAGACTTGTGGGACTAGACGTGCAGCTCAGTGGTTCTAGGTTTAATTCCCAGCACCACACACAAAACTTCAGCAGCCCATGGATTTCTGAACCAGCCATGGGCAGTGGAGGAGGAGGAAAGCCCTGGAGTGAAGAGGAAGCTAAACGATGGTCTTGAGCCTCAGGGCCATCTACTTGCCTCTTCTCAGCCTGCTCATCTTAGAGTGCTTGGGCCTGCAATACAACAGGGGTCACCAGCACACCATTCCAGCAAAAGCATTGCTTTGGGGACAGGACTTGAGGAAGAAAATCAAGATCCAGAAGACTTTGGCCTGGTTCAGAATTGTCAACTCAGTAAGATACTGGGTAACACTGGTATGAACCTTTCGATAACCAAGAGAAGAAAGCATTTGTTTTTCCTCCTGTTCAGTTTTTGTGACCTCATCATCCCACAAAGCAAGTCATCATGGATCCTGAGTACTTCAAATTTGAGTGTTTTTTATTACTCCAGACCATCACAGCCACTTGAAAGCCTTCTTCAAAGTCCACAGTAGAGGGGCTGAGGAGATGGATGAGTTGGTGAAGTGTTTATCTTGCAAGCATGGGTTCCTGAGTTGGATCCCAAAACCCACATCTTTAAAAAGTTAAGTGTGATAGTATGTGGTTATAATTCCCATAAGGAGGAGGTGGAAACAGTCGATGTCTGAGGCTCACTGTCAGTCACCTTAGCCTATTTGGTAAGTTCCAGGCCATTAAGAAGTGTCCAAAAACAAAGTAGGTAGCTACAGAGAAATGACACCTCACCTGTGGCCTTCACAAGTACCTGAACACATATACACTCATTCCCATGTGTATACTGGCATGAACATGTGCGTGCACACACACACGCACGCACATGCACACGCGAGCAAACTTTATCAGCCCTGGTACAACATCAAAACCATATTGGCAGGCATTTATTTATGTTCACAAACAGTATATAATAACGTAATACAAGCAGTGGCACAATAGCTTTCCTCATTGTAAGTCAGCAATGCAGGTCTGTGATCCCCGATAGAGTGGGAATGAGAGGGAAGAACTCCATAATTATCCCTACATGTGGTGGCTTCCAGATTGTGATCCTGGCAGTGGGGAAGCAGCAGAGCCTGAGTTCTCACTGAGCACAGGAGACGTGGGCCGGACTTGGGTGGCTGCTGTTGACATTCATGAAGGGTAGGAACTGTGAGAAAAGAGAGAATCAGCAGATCACAGGGGACTGCTCAAGGTTTCTGACCTGCATCTGCTTGAGAGAAAATGATCTGAGAGCAAGGGAAAAGAAATTCCAGAAAGGGGCAGGCCAAGGGATGGTAAGACCTTAAACAGGTGGAAAGGTCTCATCACACCAGAGAAGCCAGAGATGCCTCAGAGAGACCATGTCTTAACAGTGGGACTAAGTGGGTCCTAGAATAGGACTTCTCCCTCTCAATACTGGGGCCCTTTTAGGCTGGAGTGTTCTCTGTCAGAAGGAAGGGCGCTATGCTGTGTATTGGAAGAAGTTAACACCATTTCAGTTCAGGAATAACTCAGTCAGGAAAGTGCATGCTATGAAAATCAAAGCTTGACCCCCCCCAAGGGAATACATATGTGTGTGTGTGTGTATAAATATATGTGTGTGTGTGTATAAATATATGTGTGTGTATGTGTGTGTGTGTGTTTGGAGTGGTGATATGCTCTTATAGTTTCAGACTTCAATATGCTGAAAAGGTCAAGTTCCCAGGGTTTGCCAGCCTAGCCAAACCAGTGGTTTTCAGGTAAAAGTGATGGAGAGACTTTGTCTCAAAAAAAAAAAGCAAGATAAATGGCATCATCCAAAACTGATTCCTGGATTCCATACATATTCACACATACACACACACACAAACATGCACATACATTTTTAACACACAGAAGCAGCAGCGTCTATGACCTCTACCCATTAGAATCAGTGGCATCCTCCTCCAAGCTTCCTGCATCAAAACTATCTCCAGTCATTACCATGGGCAGAGCCATGATATTAGAGAACCATGGCTCTGCACTGGAGCCTCCTCTCATCCTTTCCTAGATCTCACAGGTAAACCCCTGCAGGACCAAGCTGTCAGCAAGCATCTTAATCTACTACCAGAACCCAGCCAACACTCTTTACAGACATAGAACAAAACGAAGCATCCAAACAATGCAAAAGTCACAATAGCTAAATTCCAACTGAAAACCTGCCTGGTATGTAAAGAAGAAAGGAAACATAACTCATAACCAGGAGGCAAATCAATCAATAGAAGTAGATGGGCAAGTAGCAGAAAGAGTGGTGAATGCCACCCACAATAGCCTTAAACCCCTGTTAGTGTTTGCCTCTTGTACTTGGGAAGATAGAGAGGACTGAGAACCAGGGAGAAATGGGAGAGGTAAGGAACCTCCTAGGAATTGTTTTAGTTTGTTTGCGATTTGGTGTTGATGGCCTGATATTGCTCTGAGCCCACTGAGTCACGGTGGTCTTAGCTGGGTCACACATAGGGGAACTTTCAAACTTCACCATGATTCTTTTAGGTAGCCAGAACCAAGTGTTGCCGGCAAAAGTCTCACTAAATAGTAATGATAATGATGATGATGATGATGATAACAAATAATAATATAAGTGGAAAATAGAGAAGCAGATGGTCAAAGAGGCTTGGGTAATTAGTGTTTTCCACATATATCACCTTCCCCTAGCTCATTTCCTAAAGAGAATGTCTAAGACTGTCACCTATGAGAAGTCAGATAGGCAAGCCTCGACCTACAAGCTCCAGCATGTACCTGTTACCAGACAGGTCTCAGTAATCTTTTGAGATGTTGTAATGCACATTACAATGGCAAATTATCGTGTTTTATTTGAGACCACCAGGGCTGGCTCTGGAGTGTGCATGCCCAATCCCGTTTTAGACGAAAGCATGTTTGTCTCAAAGAATCTTCTGAGATCCTCTGTCTGGGGATGAATCACCCACCCCCAATTCTGTGCCCAAGAGCACAAAACAGCCCACGAGCAAAATGCTGTGCCCTTGAGGACAGGGAGAAGATGAACTATTTCCAACAGTGATACTGCTGCTTAGCTCGGGATATAAAAGTGTCTGCTGTGGGAAGGAAGACCACGAACAGAATGGAATGCCCAAGGGAGAGCTCCCGCTGACTGCCTCAGCCTCCCTGGTCAGTTTCTGTTGGATGTTGTGAGCGCCCTGTTCCATAGCATTATCTGCTCCTATTGGTTTTGACGTGGAAGCCTCACTTAAGGGTCACCCTGCTCTGCTTGGGATCCACTCTGCTGGGAACTCCGGCAGCTTTATCAGGGCTTCCCTAGTTAGTTTCTGCTGAATGCTTGTAAACCTTGGTTTGGTGTGTCACCTTTCTGTGCGATTTGTTCTTTTCCTTGTTGGCATCATTGGATGGGTCGCTCTGCTTTGCCCAGCTGACTGCCTTAAAGGGTCTTCCCCATTCCATCAGGATGTTCCGAAAGCTCAGTTTGGTGGGTTTTGCCACCTATGTATCTATCCACTAATCATTATTTACTCTTACTTTGGCTTGTTGTATACTTAATAACTCATTCAAAACCAAAGTGGGACAGCTGAAGTTCATTCTCTGCACCCTGTGGAAGACAGATACATATCCGTCATACCACTCTATGGCTTCCCTTCCCATGGCTGGTGAAGCCATCCGGGCCTTATTCATGGGGCATCTCAGGAATGCACGCTCACAATGTGAATTGCAAACATAGTTTCCAGACGGGACCATCCACGTCCAGATATGGCGTAGTAAATTTCTTAACCACGCAGAACACTTGCTCAAAGAAGAATTTCCTTAACACATGGTGTTCCTGTTAGTTTAGGGCACATTTGGGGTCATGAAGAATCCAGGCTTTGCAAATATTAGGCACCGGGATCTACAACATTCTCACTCTCATCTGCTTCCTGACCTGGCAAGCTCCCATTCAGAACAGGTTCTTCTTATGGCTCCAGCTGAAGGCACTTTAAGGAAGGGATTAGATATACCTGGACCCTGCCTGGGCTGGAGTTAACCAATCATTGTCATCCAAAGTGGACAGTGATTTCTCTAGGCATTAGCGCAGCTCAGGACTACCACCGCCGTTTGAGAGAAGGCCCCATCTATAGATCTTATCCGCAGGTCAGCAGACTTGCAGCTCCTCCCAGGAACTTGACATCAGTAGGTTTTTTACAGAAAAATCTCCCAAACTCACTCTCATTGAAAAATGAACCCGTTTCTTTAATCTAGTATCCCTGTGGATTGAGAGTTCATCCCAGCGACCTTGCTCATTTTCTACCCCATCAGTCACTTCATGGCCAGAGCCCGGGGTTAACAGGAAGCCTCTGAGCTGATGTAGGGGGAGAAGTCACTGGGCTGAGTCCAATGGCAGGCTGGGCTGTTAATTGGTCTCCTGGGTATGTTCAGCTTGGGAAATGGAGCCCCAAGGTTTGTTTCTCCCTACCCCTTCTATCTAAACAGTACTGACATGCCCCGGCGAGGATAACTGTAATCGCTCCATGGCTTTGGACTATTTTAAAATCTGAAATGTTTACTACCAAACTTTGGAGTTGAAAAATGTCAACCTGAGATAAACACAGGACCCCCTAAAAGGTATCTGTATTCTGCAAACAGTAGCAGCCATAAGCGGCTATCTCTTCAGAAAGTAAACACATGAAATCTGATAAGAAAAAAAGATCATACACGAATAAACTGACGGGAGACAAATGTGATGTGTTTGCCAGACTAGAGAAGATGCCTAGCTTGTGGGCCTCCTGTGCACACCTCCCTCCCCTCCATCCATGTCTCCCAACTCTAAACCTAAACCCCGCTTTAAAGTTCAAGTCAGGAGGTCTGGATCCTATTCGCTGTTTTCAAACTTGGCCAGCCCTTGCGCCCAGGAAGCAGGTCCTATAAGCACCATGTCTCATGGATAGATGGATTCAGTAAAAACTAGCCAAGTGGTTGAACTGCTAGCTGGGGCCTGGCCTCAGGCTCACTTAGCACACATGGCTAGGCCGTTGGCTGCTAATGGTAGCAAACAGTTCAGCCACAGGAACATGTAGTTGTGGCAATCAATGTATTTGAAGTTTTCCCGTGATCTTCTGCCGCACCCCCTTTCACGTTTCTTTCAGTGTGGCTACAATAATGAAGAAATGAATGGGGAAGTCTTACTTATGAAAACTGGAAGGCAAGAGAGGGTATTCACTAGGAAGGGTCTAAAACAGAGCCAGGAGGGCTACTGTAAAATGCACGATGAGATAATTCAACAAGTTCTCCCCTCTCTGGGGGACTGGAAAATAGCCTCAATGGAAATTATACAATGATAAAATTCTGTCCCCATCCGATTAATTACTTGTGAATAATAACATCTCTGGTTTCTTTCAATTATATCCTAATTGCACACCTTTTGCTCTGGCTGATTGGGCAATGAATTAATGAATAAGGACTACTACTGAATTTAATTAACACCATTTTTTCCTGTGCCCTTTACATATCTGTTGTGAACATGGAAATTCACTCTCCCAGGGCTGGAACTTGAAGAAGGCTAACCTTGAACCCTGCAAAACCTGTTCTTCCCAGTCAGGCTGGCTTCCCTATTGCCAAGTGTGGGTGACTAAAAGTCTCAAGTATTTGCCAGAACTCAGGGGAGGGCTTTCCCAATAGCAACATCAATATTCAAACACTCCCCTTTTCATAAAGCATTAGCAATGTGCATGTTACAGTCATCCAAAGAGATGGGTAAGTGAGCGATCTGGGAGTCAATTACAGTGCCATTCATAATTTATTCCATGTACAATGGAAAGCTGATCAGATTTCACATGTGTTTACTTTCTGACAAGATAAGCGCTTACGGCTGGTACCCCGGGTAGAATACAGATATCTTTCAGGGTGATGTGTTTATCTCAGGTTGACATTTTCAATTGCCAAAGGCCTCCCCATTTTCCAAAAAAATAGTCTGGGCTTAAAAACTAAAGCTCATGCTTAAAAATAAATAAATAAATAAATAAATAAATAAATAAATAAATAAATAAATAAATAAACAAACAAACAAACAAACGAATGAATGAATGAATAAATAAATAAATGAATAAATAAATGACCAATCTGGAATCTTGCTATCTCAATTCGAGCAAGACAGTCATGAATACACTCCCTCTAAACACGCAGGCAGACAAATAGGCATTTCTTCCTAGAGACAGGTAAGTGCAGACTCACAGGGCTAATAGCGCTGGAATCACAGGGCACACTGCAGTTTCCAGGTGTGGATACCAGCAACCCACCTCGGAAGTCTTTGAGCAGATTTTTGTGGTCAACTGTCTATCAGTCACATTTAGCTAACATGTTATCCCCTCCAACATACTGAAAAAAACTGAAATAAATTAAAGTAAGGATTTTACAAAGTATTTGCCAAGATACAAACAAATCAATGTTTTTGCAAGACCAGGAAAGACACGTGGCCAGTGGGTCTCCCACACAGACCTCCATCGGTATCGCCAAGCTCCATGTGCACCTGCCCCCGCTGCCGAGCCCCGGCTGTACCTCATATCTGCTGACTTGCCGCTCAGCCACCTTCAGGCCATGGCACGTGTGGATGAAACAAACTTTGGCTCGTCTCTGGGAAGGAAGCCAGTCCCTCTTTACCAAGTCCATGACCATTACATGATTTTTCAGGCTGGTACTAAAGGCAGTTATCTGGAAGGTGGGGTGCACAATCTTCCCCTCCTCGGGAGGTTTCACAGGCATTCCGGAGCCCTCTGTGATACTGGGAATCTTGTGACTTCAGCCAGCCAGCCCGGCAAACACAATTTTCTTTGTTTGATGCAGGTATTGAGTGCAGCAGGAGGGGTTTGGGACCAGCTCCAGTGCAGGCCTGTGTTTTCCAACTTCACAGACAGATGCTCTGAAATCCTTGCTACAGGGGGCTCATGATATAGTTGTGGAAAACCCCTGGGTGACCTTTAAATGTCACGAGAAAACTTCCTCTGCTGCAGCCTGGCCAACTCCAGCCTCCCGCCTGGGCTCTGAGGTCTTGCTGTCTTCTCTGATTTCAAAGAGGCACGTTTCCTTCTCACTTGTTTTCTGCTTGCCTTTAAGTCCAGACGCTGAATTCACCTGGTTACCAAGAGGTTCGATATGTGTTTCTGTCTCTAGACCCTCAAATCCAAATAAATTATTTACAGAGCTCTGTACAAAGGAACCAAGAGGGATAATTGCTGCTCTTTTAGAGTATCTGCTTTTGCTTGCCAGGGGCCTGAAAGGGGACAAGCACAGACTGCCTACTGGTACAAAGAGCGGCCTCAGCCCTGCAAAAGATAAGAGCACATTCAGGGAAAAAGAGACTCACAGAAATGACAGCTGAAGACGGGCGTGGAGAGACTCCGTGCCTGGAAGGACAGTGGCTCAGGTAGGGGCTGCCCATCAGAGTCAACCATGAAAGCCTTCTCACACGTGGAGCCTCCGTTTCCCCCCAGGAAGTGCACCGGGATAGAAATGCCCTCCCTACCTGCCCCTGCTCAGGTTATGAGGATCAGGTGAGCCACACAATGAGGAAAGAGCTGCCTGTGCCAGCGCTGGTGAATGTGCTAAAACTGTGGCACACATCACTCTTAAGAGATGTTACAGCTTCTGCTCAAATTATGTGCACAGTGCCCTCTCCACAGCAGAACCTAATAGCGCCATGCTTATGAAGGTTCACTTTATGCAAAAAGTTATTAGATTCTGAGTGTCAGGCTGCTTAGAATACAGACCCAAGGAGGGCTCCTTCCTATTTTCATTTCCTGTGTTGGTGCCATTTCTATTCATCTGGTCTTGGGAGCCGTTAGTCAAGGGCATGCACAAGACAAAGCGAATGGCAAGACATAGAATTCTTCTTGCAGGGGACTTCTGCCTGGCTTTCTACAAGGATGACCTTGGGAAAACTTGAACTCAGCCCACAGTGAAAGCCAGGGCAGGCTGAAGGAAAGCCTTGGTGGTGTCCCCAGAAGCAGAGCTCAGTCAGTGTCAGCTAACACCTCGCTTCGTCCTGCTGTGTACAGGGTCTCTGCAAGTCATATTGACTGGCTAGGACCTGGATGATGGGGTTTTAGTCTCCTGTTACTGGGGGCAAGGGTTGAATGTTGAAGCTGAGAATTGAAGCTCAGGAGGAGACAGGAAAGACTGGCAGCCATTTCAGTCAGCGTTTGTGGCTGAGTGTGAAAACAGTACTCACAGACTAAACAGCAGCCCAAGGTCACAAAAATGATGTCTACTGTGCTCAGCTGGGACTCTAGCTTTCCTAAAGACATGAATAAGAGCATAACACCCAGCTGGTGGCAGGCTTTATTCACACTGAAAACTCTCCAGGGAGGCATAGAATGCCATGCTGGATTTTAGAAGCACTGGGATAAAGGCAGCCAGGGAAAAATTTTTTTGAATAATAAAATAATTAAAATTTATCAAAAACCTTAACAAAGGAAGGAGTCTGCATCCCTGGTTTGGGCTCTGAAGATCTAACTTCGCGCCTCCTCAAAGTTTGCTTCTGGTACCTGTGAATTCCTGTCCAGCAGGTCCTGCAGGTGTGAGGACACTCACGACTTTTCTTCTGATGCTACCACATCCTGAAGGACCCTACTCCATGTAGAAGCTACCAGAGCTTCCTGTCCAGAAGTTTCAAAACCAGTCAGGGGAACTTTACCTAGGGTTGCCTGGTTGTTATGGAAACCAGCTCTCACAGGCAGCACCAGGGATCACAAGTTTACCTGGCCAGTGAGTGACTCCTCCCTCTCCACTGAGTGCAGCAGAGGCTGGTCACAGTACACAGTCGTAGCGTGGCCAAATAAAAGGTCTCAAGATGCTTGGAGAGGAGGGCTGAACAGGAGTCTTGAGATTGTCAGATTCAACTTCTCAGTGTATGGAGTCAGGATGGAAGGCCGGAGGCAGGGAAGGTGGAGGAGAACTTGTCAGGGGCTGAAGCAACCACAGACGGAGAGTTGGGGGATAAGTTTGTATGGACGGCTAACAAGCATGTGGATTTGGACGAGGCTCCTGTGCTTCGGCACCAGCTCCCTTTGTCAGCAGCCCCCTGGCTGTTCTGACAGCCTTTGATTTTAAGAGCCTGTCAGTGCAGACCATTGCAGACATAGATCACAGAGGGCAGCTCCACCCACCCGAGGCAGGGGCTCTCTAAGAAGGAGAGCCTCCTCTTGACTCTGCTGGGATTACAGATGAGTACCACCACACCTAGCTTTGCAGGGGTTCTGGGAATTTGAACTCAGGTCCTCACACTTGTATGCCAAGTACTTTACCCACTGAGTCATCTCCCCAGCTCCTCTTCTTTTCCTTAAAGTGAACATCTTGTTCACTATGAAAGTTAGACCTCTGCTTGGCTAATGTCCAGAAGAAGGTCCAACTGAATCCCCCTAAATTGGCCCCTAATGTGACTGACTGAAACTGACATTGGGGACCATTGCTATTCCATGATGCCCAGTAACAGTAATGAGCCTCAAATATGTTTATAGTTAGGACAGATGGGGAATGAGGAGGCTCTTACTCTCTGTACCCTGGATGTGATATACAGGATTGCAGGGAACATGCATTGAGGTATTTAAATAATGAATTATTCAAAAAGAAAGGGAACTGTGGGTACCTGATGCCAGAAATTTATGCTTGTGAATTCTTAATCTGTTCTCCGGTGGGATTATCGTTTACGACTATGAAAGACATCCTAATTATTCAGCTCCAGCGTTGATTTCCTGCAAGGCTTGTGCTGATCTAAAAGGCATTAGGCAACAATAAAAACAGATGACTATGGAGTTCTGAATGCATAACCAAGTCTCCCTTTTGGAGGTGAGTGGCACTTTATCTATGAGCGCTTCTCTCTCGGGTGGGAACTGAAGTTTTCCTCCTGGCCCAAGGAGGATGCTGCAAGAGTATCCTTTAACAAACCAGATGTGCGAGAGCCACACAGGACCACCGCAAACCCACATACCCTCCTTTCAGTTCCTGCTTGATGGATGCTAGACCAAATGAGAAGGATTGAGAGTTCTGTGTGCAAAGCAAAAACCAAAACAAACAATAACAAACCTGGGCTTTTTAACAAAAGAGGAAGGAAATATGAGTTTATTTGGTACTCCAATTGTTGCTACATATTTGGGCTATGTTGAATGATGGCCTCAATGTGGGGGAAAAGAGACTGGCCTCTGGGCATGCCTCGGGGGTGGGGGGGGGCGGGATTGTCTTGATTGTGTTCATTGAGATGGATGAAAAGACTTGTCCATTCTGGGTGGCACCATTCCCTAGCTGGGATTCTAGACAGCACAAGTGGAGAAAGGGGAGCTGAGCAGCAGTGTGCTGGGCTTCCCTGGGGTGAATTCGATGTGACCCAGCTGCTTCAAGACCCTGACGCTTCAACTCCCCACCATGATATACTCTTGAGATATGACTCAGAATAAACCCTTTTGTCAGCATATTTCATCACAGAAATGGGGGGGGGGGGACGAAGGCATTTGTGCAGTAGATGTAGGAAGTGGATGTTATATAGTTATTTCCTCCTAATTGAAACACTCACTTCTGGGGTATTCCCGGAGTTCCTCAAGTCTCCACAAGCTCAAAATCTCACAAGACTCACAGGCTGGCCCCCACAGTTATATAACCAG